>PVJO010017432.1:0-39271 GCA_004026905.1 Hystrix cristata | reverse complement strand
AAAATAAACAGATAGCAAGGGAAGTCCTCTTCTAATGAAATTCAAGAACTTCAAATTTCCTTTCTTATACAGTGTTCAGTGAGTCCTCAGGATGAACTTTTTCTCGTGGAAAGAAGTACTTTCAAGAGAAAGTGGTTAAGAGTTATTCCGAAGTGCATTCTAATGGCTATTTTAGCAAAAAGTTTGAAACTCCATTAAACTAATGTTTACATGATTTTTATTACATTATCACCTTGTTCTGTTTCTATAGTTTAATAAAGGCAGACAAGGTCAAGTGTGGTAAGAAATAGAGCGCCGTTTCTGGAGGACGTAAGACTATCAGTATAGAGGTGCTGTGAGAATGGACTGGGTATCTGACATGTGTACAGGTCTGTTAATTCACTGCGATGTCATGTGCAGTGCTCATTCTGGCTGGGACTTTGACATTGCAATCCTTCTATCCCTCCTACAGAGTGCTACGCATCACAGCCATTAGGTCACTTTATGATGCAGGATTAATTTCAGCATATCCACATACTATCAGGCGCGAAAGTTAACTCGCACGTCGTTGGGAGTTACAGCTTTCCTAGTTAATGGTTATCCATTTGGTACTTGTTTTGGCAAGTTAGAACACTCACTTGGAACTCACTTTAGTACAAAGCTTTGTACAAGTATCTATTTCCCTAGTTACCCTTATCATACCATAGCTCCGTGATGATTAGCGAAGTCGAACATGCCATCTCTTATTGCTCTAAGGGGCTCGGGTGCCCGTTACGGGTTCCCTAGAATTTGCCCGTAATTGATTGTGTCCCACAATAGGTAACTCTGGAAGTGACAGGCAGCCCGCAATGTGGTTCTCCCGCTTGTCGATTGGGCTTTGCGGGAAGCTCCGCCTCGCCGAGTCAGCTAAGGGCGGCAGTTGGTCTGGCGCCCGTGAGTGGCAGGTCTTAACTCCGCCCCGGCCGTCCGCTGCGCTGCCTGGGCCGGCGCCGTTTCCAGTTGAGAGATGGCGGCCGCCGCAGGTAGATCACTCCTGCTGCTCCTCTCCTCCCGGAGCGGCGGCGGGGGCGCCGGCGGCTGCGGCGCGCTGACTGCCGGCTGCTTTCCGGGGCTGGGCGTCAGCCGCCACCGGCAGCAGCAACACCACCGGACGGTGAGCGAGCGCGCCCGGCGGCTGCGGGGAGGGCGGGGCGGCCAGGCCGCCGGGCGGCGGGCGAGTTCCCTCAATTCGCGGCCGCTCCCGGAGTCGCGGCGCACCGGGCAGCCGCCGTGCCCTTCAGCGCCTGCGGCGGCGACCAGGAAGGGAGGGCGGGCGGAGGGAGCCTCGAGAGGAGGAGGGGCGACCGCGGGGATGTTCCCGCAGGATCGGGGCCGCGGGCGGGGAGAGACAGCACTGGAGCCTCTGGCGATCCGCCTCCCACCGCGGTCCCTCCTTCCTGCCGAGCGGCGCTGCCTGGTGCTCCCGCGCCGACCTCGCGGGTGTCCCCTCCCTCCTCCTCCTCCGCGGGGCGCCCGGGCGTCCTGAGCGCCTCGACTGCCGCGTCCGTGTCGGGCGGTGGCGTGCCACGCGGTCCCCGGAGAGCAGCCCGGGACCCCGGCCGGCCGCTCTCTCGACCTCTCCCGGTCCTGCGGGAACGGCCGAGGAGGAAATCAAACTTTATCCCCCTGCCACTTCCCGCGTGTGTGTGCTCGGGAACCAGCTGCCCGGGGGTGCGGGCTGCATGCTCCGGGAGACCGGCTCCAGCCCCTCGGTCCCTCCAGTGCTCGGTGGTCCTTTCACAGGGCTGGCTGAGGAGCTCCACGCGAGGCTGAAGAAGGATGGGCGGGCAGCAGGCAGCGGAGGAGTGGATGTGACAAGTTCACAGAGACAGAGATTTGGTGGTTGTATTAACCACTTACTGCTGGGTTTCACTGGCTGGCAATGAAAGGGAGTTTCTGTTCGAACAGACTTGGGGTGTGTGCGGGTTGGTGGGAGGGAGGGAGAGGGAGGGATTTTTTTCATTTGCGAGAGATCAGTTTGGCGTGGAGTTCTTGACCCAACAAGTCGATAGGTTCCCCTCCTTTGGACTTTCTAGACCCATAGGCTTTGGTCTCTGGCCAACACTGAGAGAATGAGTGTAGGTTTTATTTCCTAGGGCTAAATTGTGTAGCGTGGTATTAAGAGGATCACTGCAGACAGCCCGGTGGAAGAAACCAGTGCCTTGAGCCCTGTACAAACACAGCACCTGCCTCGTTCTCATCACATAGCTCTTAAGGAAACAATTGAAGGTTTTCAGAAAGGATGTCCTGAGACCCCTGATAGCATGAAATTGTCTAAGAGCTATGAAAAGAACTGATGCTCTGGAAATGCAAGATAGTATTGCTATTATTAGTCATAGTTATGGATCCTATTCTCATTCTTGCGAGAGAATTGTACTTTTTCCTCTTTGGCATACTGGCATATTGCTTTTGCTTTGCTGAAGCTTTTGGGTGACAGCCGAGCGTTTCCACAGTTCAGTTCACATTTACATGTTTCATACCCTCCAGTTATGTGTTTTGTTCTCTGAAGAAACAAGACCACCCAAAAATCTGATTGCATTCCTCTGTCCCAAACTATTTAAAGACTCCCCAAGTTGTCTTTATTTCTGTTGTTTTGATAAAACATCTTCTGACTTTGCATAGTTTGTTTTTAATACTGTTTGGGTGTAGTATTTAAAAATTTGTGCCTCATATTTTCCACTCTATGAATCCATCAGGTTGTAAGTGTCTTCCTGGGGGGGAGGGCTACTTCAAAGTGTTCTGCTTTGTTGGGGGGGTGTGTGTGTAATGTACTGAATTTGTAATGGAAAGCAGGATTTCAGTGGAGTGTTTTGGGAAGGGCAGAGTGTTGTCCTGGGAATGGTGAGTTGTAAGTGAATGTAAAATCGTAAGATTTTGAAAAAAGTTGAACTTGATTATTTAAAGTATGTGAAACGTTTTTATTTTTCTACAGTTGCTATGAAGTCATCATGCGTGCAGCTGTCTTCATCTAATAATTTATGATTTCTCACTATATTCAATTTGAAAGATATTGCTGAGAGATTTGAATCTTGATATTTCATGCCTAAAATTGAGGCCCAGATCACAGAGCTGATATGTAACAGTTTTAGGACTCCTATATACCCCAAATATTTGATGCATTTGTTGCATTATTTTTCTGGTATGTCACTGTTGCTCTTTACATCGCACCTCCCTTATGAAATTAACTGTCAGGAAATTATTGTATTGTATGGGAATCTAAGTACATGATTTGAAGCACATACACAAGGTGAATGTATGAATAAACAGGTTGTCAGAGAGGTCTTATAAAGGTCCTTTTTATAAGGTCCCTGGGAGACCACACTAAGATTGAAGCTTGCCTGGGAGACATCCTGTGTGTGTGCAGCAGATGGCAGTCTGCATTGGACTGGATCGCAAGTCCAACTTGTGCCGCTTTTAATCTGCTGAGGTAGGTATGGTAAATTAGAGCTGGGGAGGGGAGCTTAGCCTGTTATAATACTGCTTAATTTTTTGCTCAAGAGTCCTCTGTTTTGATTTTTTCCCACTTTTTGAAATACATCTTTTCTGAGTTTGAGGAATGAGTCTAAGGCAATGTAGTAATTCAACTAATTGGCAAATGTAGTTGCAAAGTTATGAAGATAACTGGCCCCTTACTTTCCATTAAAACATCTTTATGCCCAGGCTGGCCTCTAACTCCTGGGTTCAAGTGATCCTTTTGTCTCAGCCTCTCAAGTAGCTGGGACTACAGGTACATAATACCATGACCTGCTTGAATCATCTTTCAACTGAGTAAATCAGAGTAAAGGTGCAGGACTTTTTCAAAATTTTAGCACCGTTAGTGTCATTTTACCCTACTGTTTGAAGAGCTTGTTACTGCTCTCTAGCAAATGACTGGAATGTAGAGTGATGTGAAATGTTTGTTGTATGCTGTTCTGCATGGCTAGTGAAGGTGGCTACTATTTTCTAGGGTGGTTCTTTCAAGGGGACCTGCCTTTCTTTGTGGGCTGTGTAATTCCTTTGCTAAATCAAACTGTCTCTGATTATGACAGCCTTGAAGTATGGCATTTCCTAGTGGTCAACTGCTGTGCTGAATTACTTCATGTCTTACTCAAGTCTGTCTTTGTACTGTTAAGTTTGGGACTGTCCTTTACATATTGCAGTCTTTTGGCACTGATACTGTTTGAGCTTGACCTCAGGGTGTTAATGAGGTTACTTGTCTGACAGAGGTGAACTGTTTTTTAATTGAGTCTGTCATGGTCTGGCCCCATCTTCCTTTGCACAAATATTCCCTGTACTCAAGCCACTCTCTGTTCCATCCTCAAATGTCACATTCATCCACATTAAATGCTTACGTAATTTTTTTATAGCTAAAATTCTGCCTTGATCACCCCAGTCACTCTAACCTCTAAGGTCCATTTCAGGGTAGGGATTGTGACTTACACCTCTTTGTTGTTGTTGTTGTTTTGTTGTGTTGTTTTGCAGTATTAGGGATTGAACCCGGGGCATTCTGTCACTGAGCTACATCTCCAGCCTTTTTTACTTTGAGACAGGGTTGCGATTCTCCTGCTTCAGCTTCCTGAGTAGTTGGGAGTATAAGGATGTACCACTACACCCAATTATAACTCCATTTGAATCTAACATTCTTGATTTATAGACCTAAAAACTGAGTGAAGTGACTTGTTAGGTTATGTTTGTGATTAATAACAGACCTGGGATTAAAATCCCTTTAAATGGAGATGGGTTCACAGAGTCCTAGTCTGAATCTTAATTTATGTGATTCCTAGCTCTTAATCCCTTTTCATTCTGTTCTATCTTCTCTGAATTCTGATACAGTTTATCTTCAGGATGCAAATTGATGCTGACCTGTCTAGTTCTGTAAATGTTTTATTTGTGGGCACTTTATCTTACTAGAAGACAAGACAAAGATGTTTATCTTGTCACACACATCCCCTTCATTTGTTTAATAGCCTGTTGCTTAGCTAGCCAAATTTGGGTAATTGCTTTAAGCTTGGTATTGCCAGTCTGTCCTTCATTCTATATTATTCTTCTTTAGGGTGAAATGGTGAAAAGAGTTGGTACCATTGGATTAGTTCTGTAGGGGGTCACTAACTTTCAGTCTGTAGTCAGCAAAAGTATAATTGTGCAGATTATTACAAATACATGATTGAGTCAGATTCCAGTACCACAGAAGCCAAATCAACAGAAAACAAAAATCTGTCCTCTGTAGGTTGAAAACAGAAGGGAAACAAACAATCCATTTATTTCACTGCACTTTGTTAAATGCTTACAGTGAGACAGCCTGTGTAAAAATGAAAATTGAATTCAAGCAAATTAATTTTAATAAGTTTTGTTAATAGCTGATAAGTCGTGTAAAGGCTTGAATCTTTTATGTTGATAAAAATGTAACTCGGTAAATTACATCACCAGTTGGGTCTAATAGTGTGCTAAGGCTAAACTTTTCCTAATGCATTTCTGAGGTAATTGGGTAAAACAACATTGCATTTTGACATCTCTCTTAAAAATAAGACCCTTTTCCAAAGGTTCTTTAATGACACTTGTATTTATTAATTCAAGAGTGAAACATTTGCTTATCTTTCATGCTTTGTTACTAAAGTTTTCAGGTTTTACATTTTTTCTTGCTATTTATTGTCAGTTTTTACCATTTGAAGAGTACTTGTAGGTTTTTTTTTTTTTTTTTTTTGGTGCTGGGGATTGAACTCAGGGCCTCGTGCTTGCAAGGCAAGCGCTCTAACTACTGAGCTAAATCCCCAGCCCCTGAAGAGTACTTGTAATAATCAGCGGAAAATTGCTGAGGAGTCCATTAAGTATATGAGACTGTTCACCAGACAGTCAGAAATGTACAGTCCTGAACTATACTGCCTTATAGGTATCTTTTAAAACTTCTTTTTTTCCGCTTGTAAAACAGACCTTCTTTGTTGCATTTTATCTATAGTAAGTGGTGTTACAGGATATTTAAGAATAATTATGTCAGTTTTAAATTTTAGTTCCGAGGAAGTTAATATGTCTGATAATTTGTTCACTAATAAAAGAGCAAATAGGTTAGCTTGAGCTACCTGACCTCTATAGGATACAGAAGAGTAGATATAGGAAAAAAGTATCCAAGATCTGAAGGCATTGTTACTTCTTTTGATTCCCATTATAACCCTGTGAGAGGTATTATTATCCCAGTTTTATAGATGAGAAAATTGAGGATGAGATAGGTTTACTTGTTCCTAAGTGTCATAAACCATTTTAGTGCTGTGGATGCAGAGATGCACAGGACAATTGCTTTGGATCTGAGCCTAGGTCTGGCAAGAACTAAAGCTGTGCTGTGCTGAATGTAAGTCTTCCTTCCTCTTCATCTCCTCCAGCCCTGTTCTTTTCTCAAGCATCTACTGCAGTTTTCCTCTAAAAGTTCTCATATCCTTTTCATTGACTTCATTTCTTAAATCTCTTTCCCGACTCACCACTCTGGGACATTAGCTAGCTGGAATCTAAGATGCTTGCTCTTGGGGATCTTGTAATTTAGTCTGGAATGCTAAACAGTTTCAGTAAACCTGCTAAATATTGAGTGTCACTTTGTACTTTTATAACATTTCCAGTGTATCCACAACCAGCCTTTAGGTAAAATACTACTCCCTTCGTGCAGATGGAAAATGAAGACCCAGAAAGAGTAAATAACCTGCGATCAATCAGAAAATATTTGGGGAACTCATCCTTTTGTGAGTCTCCATGCTGGGCACTGGGGAGAGGAGCCTTTGTGGTGGTCCTACAAAAGTCCATTGTCTGGCCAGGGCATTTTGTGTAGAGCATGGCTGGCTGTGCTGCTGCTCCTGTTTTTGGTTGTGTTTTTTTGTTTGTTTGTTTTTTGTTTTTTCCTTATAGAGACTCAGTGGGAACATTTAGAGTTATGTGTTGGAGCTTGGGAAGACTTCACAGAGGAGGACTTGCTTGAGCTGGAACATGAGAAAATATAGTGTGTTGGGGGCTCGGAAAGTGTATTCACATTTCAGGTGGCACCAAGATCTAATGTGACAGTGTGAGGAAGTAAGATATATTTGAGAATCAGCCAGTAGTTTGTTAAAACCAGAGTGTAGACAGGAATAGCTGGAGATTAGGCTAGATGGTAGTGATGATATCAATGCTAATTAATATTTATCAGGTATACCATATGCCAAGTGCTTTATATCTCACTTAATTCTTATGTTACCCTATGATGTGAGGACTGTAATTATTCTTTTTTTTTTTTTTTTTTTTTTGGTGCTGGGGATCGAACTCGGGTCCTTGTGCTTGCAAGGCGAGCACTTTAACCGCTGAGCTAAATCCCCAGCCCCTTGTAATTATTCTTATTTTACAGATAGTGAAACTGAGTTACCTCAGATTGATTGAGTGATTTGTGTAGAATCACAAGTGATGAGTGACACACAGTCAGGAAGTGATCTGCCCAGATCACACAGCTAGCAGATCACTCACCTGGCACAGCAGCCCAAATATCTGGCTCCTGAGTCTATTTCTTAACCACTGTGCTATGGGGAGAGAGCCACTGTGATGGTGAAGGGACTTGTCAGTGAGTCTGAATTTTATTCTGTATGTCAGTGTTCTTTTGTAAACTCAACCCACAGTAGAAGTATGTTTTACATCATGACCATGTGTGTGCATTGTGCACAGGTAAAATAAAGAAAAATTTCATGAAACAATATTTTTACTATCTCTGAGGCATATACAATTTTTGTTGTTTTGTTAAATACTGGTGGGGGGACACCCCACCCTCCCATTGATTTTATAGCTTAAGCTACAGTTTAAAAAATACTGCTTCTCAGTAGATGAGCTGTTTGTCTTGAGCAACCTATGCCAGTAACACAGACTGGGTGGACATGTTTGTCTCTCTGCAATGTTAGAATTTACTGAATAACAATAAATTCACAAGCTTCATCAGCTTCATCAGCCTGCGTAAGCCAAGTGCTCAGGATTCACTTGGGAGCCAGTGAGCAGGATGTCATGGATTTTTTAATTCCCAGTTTAGTTACTAATATCTATAGTACTCAAGTCACACCTCATACTTTGTACAATAACATATAATCTTCTGAATGGCTAAGAAAAGATTAACAGTGGTTGCAGAATTGGAAAGGGTAGAACTGAAAGGCAAGGCAGAGTCCATAGAAATGTGCGGAGGCACCAGAGGTGGCTAGGTAAGGTGACAGAGCAGCCAGAGCTTCTTAGAGGAGACACATGGCTTGCCGAGAGCTCTCAAGAGGCAGGCGGGCAGTTTGAGTGGGTGGTGTCAAGCAGGGAGTTGAAGCCAGGGGCCAGAGGGCCAGAGTCCTGGTTGGTGGACGTGTGTAGGTTTCACCAGGTGGTTCGATGATTGTGGTGTCACTTGCACCCTGGTATTGGGGATCCCTCCTTTTATATGATCCAAGTGAGGGAATCCATCATTTGTTGGTCTGGTATGTCCCATAAGCTCATGGGCCTGGTTTTCACTGATGACATTTAGATGTGTCATGTGTCCATGAGCCCCTGATTTAATTTGATACGTTCACAGGTGGCAGTTTTTTGTAACGGAGATTAATTTATTTATCAGTTTATGCCTTATGATTGCGTTTTATACCCGGGGGTTGTTTTTCACCATAAATTTGGTGTGTCCAATATCTGGTGGTTATTTGTCATACAGACAAGTTACCAAGTCATTCTGCCTCAGCATTTACACTCAAAATGGACCAAAACTGCTCTTTTATAAAATGGAGTCACACAAGCCAAAGCACAGCCAGAAAGCTACTATCCCATATGACATAGTGTAACTCACTGCAGGGCACAGCCTGCTCTCCACATGTTGAAGAATTTAGGATAATCACCTGATCGGGGTTGTGCTTTTAGGTAGGCAGCAGTGTGAAGGGTGGGTGGAAAGATGGGACCAGGGAGACAAAGAGACCAGTAAGGGGCAGCTCAATGGATCAGGCAAGAGATGCCAGAACTAGGACAGTAGCATTGGAGATAGAGAAAAGGAAATAGAGATGACAGAGATTTCAGAAGAATTGATTGAACTTGGTGATTCAATGTGGAGTGTCTTTTAACTAGTACCAGGTAGAAGGGCAATTCAGTTCAATATCTGACTGTATTACTCAGGCACTGAAACTTTATTTCTTGACCTTCTTGAAATGTTCCTTTTTATATTACATTGAGTATGCATTTTTGTTGTCTTTTCTATGTCTCTGATATGTCTTTTTGGAGGGGGCGGTGCTGGGGATCGAACTCGGGGCCTTGTACTTGCTAGGCAAGTGGTGTACTACTTGAGCTAAATCCCCAACTCCCTCTGATTTGTATTTTAAAATGCTGTTGTGCTCTAATTATTTTTAAGTGATTTCAAAGCTTTACACATCCAATGAGATGCCTACTTTGTTCTCATGTACCTCCCTCCCTCCTCTGTCTCATAGGATTTGGGAGATTTTTCACAGCAGTTGAAAAGGTACACACAGCATGAAAAACACTCAGCAAATCTTTGTTGCAATATTGTATTCTGTGTATTACATTGTTATGGTTTGTGTCTAGATGTCCCCCCAAAGCCTCATGTGGTAAGAGATAGCTGGATGGAGAGTGTGTGATTACTAAATTAATCCACTGATCGGTTTGGCATGGTTCTGCTGGGATCAAGGATGTGATACTAAGATTAAGGATATTAGGATAAAGGCGGGGGTACTGCCCACCCTAAAGACAGGTAGCCTGGATAAGATATAAGATACAGGAAGAAGCTGGTTAGCTGCTTGCTTGCATCCCTTGCTTACTTTGCTGCCTTCTGCCTGTCTGCCATGCTCCCCTGCCTTGGACCCAGCTGACTGCAGACTGAAACCTCTACAAACTGTGAGCCAAATAAACCTTTCTTCCCCTAACTTTGGGTGTCAGGTATTTTGTCCCAGCAATGAGAGAAAAGTAACTAACACATACATCTTTCAAAGCTTTGTGTAATACCAATAGCTCTTAATATTATGTTCTTTAATTACAGGAATTTTTTTCTTTCTACTGAGATTGAATGCAAACCATTGAGCTATATTCCTAAGCCTTTTTGAGACAGGATCTTGCTAAATTGCCTAGGCTGGCCTTAAACTCATGATTCTCCTGCCTCAGCTTCCAGAGTAGCCAGTATTACGAGTGTGCTTCACCATGCTTGCCTAGGGTAACACTTTTTTTTTTGGTCTGGGGATCGAACTCAGGGCTAGGCAAGCACTCTAACCACTGAGCTAAATCCCCAGCCCTAGGGTAATACTTTTGAGTAATTTTCTTTGACTTTGTTCTCTTTAACTTTACAATTTTGTAGTGTATGAGTTGATAAAGTCCTCTTTGTCTTACCTTCTTTTGATTCCCTATTGAGGATCAATGATTTTATTTATTCTTTTCAATTTTTTAATTTACAAAAAATTGTACCTATTTAGAGGATACAATGTGATGCAGTCAATACATGTATACATTCTGCAGTGTTCAAATCAGTGTAACATTATCTGTTACCTCAAACATTTATAATATTTCTATATGGGTAAAAACATTCAAACGCAGTACATTTATCCACCGTCACCCTACTGTATAATAGAACATTATTTCTTTTTTAGTTTTTTTAAGTAGGTAATAGAACATTATTTCTTTTTTAGTTTCCTAAGTATGAAATAGTTCTTTGTAAAAATTTAGCAACCTCCTTTTCACATTAGAAATATAAATATATGAGACTCTATTGCTTGGCCACCTCAGTTTCTCAAGAGGTATGAAAATAAAAATAAATTAGTTGGAGTGATTCTCCAACATTTTAATTGACTACACACCTGACAGATTATTTCAAAAGCAGTCATTCTTCATTTTTCTGGGTATTATGATAAGGTAGGTATATGTCCCTTTAATAACTATGACAATTTTTCTAGAGACATTGCAATATCTGTTGTACTAGAAGAGGTTATATTTGCAATGTTGTTGGCGAACCTTTTAAAATTTTACAAGTGAAGGATTGCTATATCATCACAGAATATTTCTGTTGGTTATTAAGTTAGTTAAATAAATGAAGGGTAATTGTGAGTGGATTGTATGTATATGTGTTTCCCACCAAAATAAAAGTTATTGAAGAGGATTAGATGCCATGTGGTATACTAGAGTGAGAAATCTTTGGTTCTGTTCCTTCTCTTTCAGCTTGCTGTTTGATTTTGGGCAGTCACTTAACCTCTTTGGTCTTAATACTTTTTGTCAGTTAAATAAGGATGCTTGATTATGTGAACTCTAAAGGGCTTCTTTAACTGTATGTTTCATTCTTATGTAACACTTTACTAGTAACTTTTTATTTCATTGGAAGACTTGCATAGAATCATTAACTTAGATATCGTATTTTTTTATTCATTCTCACGAGAATGAGAACTTGAAGATAAACAGCCTTCCAGTTCTTTTCCAGGACAGTTTTCATAATTAATTCTGACATATTGATGAACAATTTACCCTGTATTCATTCCTCTTAAGCAGTTTGTTATGCCTCTGGTGCCACTTTCTCCTTTGTCTTGTTTTCTCTCATCCATACTGTTGAGGGAGCAGAGGAAGAAGTAAAGATGTGGTAGGGAGCGAGTAGGAGAGTTGGGAAAAGGGACAAAGCAGTTGAGGTTGGAGCATTGAAGCAACATGGGATTGTGCCTTTATCTACATTGTTTGTTTGTGTTTTGGTTTTTTTGAGACAGCATTTCACTACGTAGTTCAGGCCGGCCTTGAATTCACTATGTAGCCCAGGCAGGCCTTGAACTTGCAGCAGTACTCCTCCTTCAGCCTCCTGAGTGCTGGGATTACAGGTGTGCGCCACCAGGCCTGGCACATTTATCTACATTAATTCTAAATTGTGGACTGCCGCCTGAAACAGAAAGAGTTTCTGTTTTCCTTCGTAGTTATACTATTGGAATCCTTAGTGTGAAACCTTAGAAAGTGGTTAAGTTGCCCATATTATTTTATAGGCAACTACTAGTGTAGACCATAAATTCTTCCAACTCTGAACAGAGCCCAGCACAGTGTCAAGAACGTAGACTCAGTTAGTGTTGGGTGGACAAGAGTCGAGGAGCTAGAGTCCATTGTCTGAATCCTTCACCTCTGCTATAGATCACCTTGTTCTCTTTGCTCAGGTTTGACAGTGATGGAGAGGGTAGACTCTCAGGAAGGAATGACTTCTTTGATTCACATTATGCTGAAACAAGCAGGACTATATAAAAGGCTAAGTAACAGTAGTCATGGAAAAAGGTGATAGAACTGTTACGTGAAAAGCAGTTTAAGAAATTGATACAATAACCTCTCCCTGGCATGTATTGGTAGGGGGTGGGCAGTGCTGGACACTGTAGAGGAGAGAAAAGAACTATTTGAAAGCGATACTGCTAGATCTAGATTCCTTACATATATATATATTTCCAAAGATGACAGGCTTTGAGAGGTGTTTATTTTGGAACTAACCTTCTGAATTTCCTCTGCCTTCATTGTATCCTGTATCTTGCACTGCCAGAATTTTGTTAGCTGCCATGAGGCAGGACTATGGCAAGTGGCCAAGTATGATAAAATCTGTTTTTTTTTTTCTTTTTAAAACAATACAGATGTCAGAATATTTTAGAGAAGTACTTAAAGGTACATTGAATGAGTGAAAGTAGTAAAAACCTAATGAAAAGATTGGAAAGATTGGAGATTGAAGGTTTTACATTTGCTGTTGGTGGAATTCTTTTTTTGTTTTTTGTTTTTTTTTTTGTAAGCAGAATACCAGCTGATGCCTGTCTTGATCTGTCAATTTCTTTCAACCCTCTTTCTCTGATCTTTGAGCGATGATGCTAGAAGCTACTGAATGATAGGAAAAATGAATTTTCTGATCACAAACTAGTAGTGGTATGTTGGGTTTGTCCCCCTATTAGGGGACTCCAATCCCCAATGGTATACGTTCACATGCCTGATACAGATATACAGAGTCTGTCAAAAAAAAAAAAAAAGGATACGTCAGGAAACAAAAGACTTGTATAAATATTTTAATACTAAATTTATTGAGATATCATGAGAGTAATACAAGTTACCTTTGGCCTCTACAATTATGAGAGGTGCTCATAATGGTGGCCATCAGCTTCCAGATATTTATTACCATGGCAAACTGCTGAAGTGTGTATCCATTTTTTTTAGTGCTCTCTCTTTCTCTCCTTTCTCTCTCTCTCTCTCTCTCTCTCTATATATATATATATATATATAGCTTTATTCTTTTTTTAACCCTAAAGAAAATAAAATTTTAAAAAATTAAAACATTTCAGTTCTGACCTTACTATCAAAACAAAATGTTTTCAGCCAAACATGGTAGTGCACACCTGTAATCCCAGCACCCTGGGAGACCGAGGCAGGAGAATTGAAATTTTTAGCCTGGCCTGGTCAATTTAGTGATTTAGTGAGATCTTGTTTCAAGATTTAAAAAGAAAAAAAAAGGTGATATGGGGATGTAGCTCAGTACAAAGGCCCTGGGTTAAATTCCCAGTACCACCACCAAAATTTGAAAAAAAAATTTCGTTTTCTAAGTACAGTTGAGTTGGTAAAACAGAACTTTAGAATAACATGTCGTACAATTTTGGAGCATTTCTTTAATGGAGAGGAGAACTCTAGTCAGTGCTTTCTCTAATTTCAATATCTCATTCTGGGTTGATTTTTGATTTAGAATGAATTCAAGTTTTTAGCATAGCCAAGTGCCACAAATTGGGTGAACTTTAGATACGTAATGGCTTCCATTCTAATGATTGCTAGAGCTTTTAGCAGTAAAAGGGGGAGAATGAAAGAGAACTATCACAGATTTCTTGCCTAGAAGGAATTATTCTGGTAAGATTAAAAGTAGAGACAAGCTGAAGCCCTGGGATACGGAAGGTCACACCACAGCCAGCATCAGAAAATCACAGTGCTAGTGGAGGAAAAGCCAAAGTGCTGAAGACTGTTCTGTCCGAGGGGATCACTTGGAAAGGCCGCCCCATCACCAGGGTTGTTTTTTTTTTTTCTTTTAGGGGTGGGAGGTGCCCTATGTAAGGAAATTACATTGTGTTCAGACATCCAAGAGGAAAAGTCTGTTCTTTTTAAATTATGAAGTATGTCATATCTGTGAAAACAAGTGGAGTGTAACGTATGTCCTTTAGCTTGAAAAATTAAACACTAATTGCCGCACCCAAATACCCTTCGCCCATCCCATTTCCTATCCTCTCTCTAATTTGGTATTTATTATCCACACGTGTTTATTCTTTCGCTATATGTTTATGTGTCTATGCCTGTGTATGTTTATGTATCAGTAAATCTTAGGTAGCATTATAAGCATGTTTTAAACCCTTATTTAGAAGGTATTATACTGTATGTATCCTGCAGTTTGTTCCTAGTATGTTTTTATATTTTAAATTTATTTTTTTTTTGTGTGTGTGTGTTGGGGATCGAACTCTGGGCCTTGTGCTTGAAAGGCAAGCACTCTAACCATTGAGCTAAATCCCCAGCCTGGTATTTACTTGGTACATATAGTTCTGGTTTATTCATTTTTAACTATGATGTAGCATTTGTCGCTGTTCCATATATTTAATCATTCTCCTGTTGACTGAATATTTTGCGGGACAGGAAAGGAGAATCTATTATGTCATTTTTAAAGTTAGACTAAGGAATGTTTTGACTTACAAAATTCCAATTTCCTTTTTTGGTGTGCAGCATCCTCGTTTATTATATTCCTGAGAAAACCCTTAGTACTTCCCCCAGTGAAGGCAGAGAAGGTCACGTTTCATTGCACA
Source organism: Hystrix cristata (assembly GCA_004026905.1). Taxonomy (NCBI): domain Eukaryota; kingdom Metazoa; phylum Chordata; class Mammalia; order Rodentia; family Hystricidae; genus Hystrix; species Hystrix cristata. The sequence continues at coordinate 24,503 of PVJO010017432.1, read as the reverse complement.
GATGAATGTGCCTTGTGCGAAATGCAGACCAGGATGTGCTATCATATAGTGCGCTCAGAAGGGACTGAGCTGCTGCTGCAAAAGCATGGTTTATGCTGTAAAATCCTCAGATTTTTTCAAGTGCTGACAAGCTGTGGCTGGAAACTTGGGGTCATTAATTCATTGTTTCTTTCTGTGTGTTTGAAATTATCTGCAGTTTGGAGACTGTCCGCTTTATTTGTAAAAGGATATGTGCCTTTTATGGTAAAAAAAAATAACCACTGCTCTTGAAATTCGTCATGGTTTAATGGAGCAAGCCAGAGAAAAATGAGGTCTAGGAATAAAGATTGTGTGTGTGTGTGTGTGTGTGTGTGTGTGTGTATCAAGACAGGTAAGTGGTTGAAATACATATTCGTTTAATAATAAACTTATCCATTAATCCATATACTGTATATTCTTACTTTTTATTCATTGTTTTAAAAGAAACTCTGATAGTTTTTTTTTTCTTGTTTCTTGTTTTCTCAGTTACATGTTGTTGTGTTTCATTTGTAGCATCCCTGAAAAGGTCTGAGCATTTTTTCAGATTACACAGCACAGAGAGCTTCATTCAGGTTGTCCCTCCAAATGATTTTCTGTATAGTGCATTAACTAGAAATGCTGAAGTAGCAAGGGAAACACTGAGAAGTGGGATGTTTTCCAGGGACGGTAGCTAAGGCAAGGCAGACACAAGCCAAAATTAAGAAGAAAATGTTACTTAGGCACTTAAGATGTAGTCTGGCCAGATATGCTATTAACAGTGAGTATCTCATTCTAATTAAATTAATTGGAACCTGGGTAGTGTGAGCCACCAGATTGTCTGTTAAAAAGAGTGATCAGTTTTAAGCCTATTAGAATTAAGGGCCTTGCAAGAATAGTCTTTTGGCTAATACTTGTTTAGAATGAAATATTATCTTTGCCTCTTTTTATTTGATAGATTCTAGAGCCTCAAGGATGATGAAAATCAGCAGCTTGTTTGTGTCTTCCATGGTTATGAGGGAAAAAGAAAGAAATCTTTAGTAGAAGGGAAGAAAAGATTAAGATAATTAAAGATGATTTTTATTTTTTCACTGTTGTTTTTCATCCTAACTACACAATTTTTTCTTTTCTCATTCATGTTGTAGGTGTGGAGAGAGCAGCTAGTGATATGTGAAAGGGCTTCTTTTATTTTTGTTCTTGTTTTGGAATCATCTCTAGTTATTTTCAAACAGAACCCCTATTCCAGAGAGTTGTGTGGCAAAGCAAATTAACTGGATTGATTGATTTTTGTGGTGCTGTGGATCAAACGCAGGACCTTGTGCATGCTTGGTGAATGCTGTGTAACTGAGATGCACCTTAGTGTGCTCCCCCCACCTCTTTTAATGCATTGAAGTTTTTCAAGTTTTGGTTGAGACTTCTGTTGTTTAAATCCCTTTTAACTGAAAAAAAGTCTGTTTCCTCATTTTTTTTAATTAAAGTTCTATTCTTTTGTTGTTGTTGTTTATTTCCAGAAGCACAGAGATAAGATGAAAAAATTTCCCCTTTCTTTAAAAGTATTTCTAAAAGCAGTGGTTAATGAATTGCTGCTCAGGAGCCTAATTTTTGCATCTTTTTAAGTTTAACATATGGTAATCAAAGATTTAATACTTCTCTGAAATAAAGCATAGTAGAGTTTTTAAAAAGTCAATCTGGATTTATTCTAGGTGACGATTCATAGTCTAAAAGTACCCTCTTGTCCTAAGGGTCACTGTAGTAACTAGTAGCTAAGAATGACTTAAACAAGATTTTCTGAGCCTTTCTTTTCTTTGGCATTATATGCCGAAGTATCCACATTAGCAGGCTCCTGAGGGCCTTTACTTTTGACATTGATTTTACTTTTTTCTGTTCTTTTAGGTCTTTCACTACCATTCCTACAGTGCTTGCAAGATACCGTTTCTTCCTCACTCTCCATGTACCATGCCAGTGACATCTTAGCTGCTAGAGTGTGGAGCTGGCCTGTGGGAGTCAAGTAAGTGCCTTTTTTACTATTTGGCATGGTTTTTGCTTACTTTGCAAAGCCATGTAGAGAAACTTCTTAAGATTAGTTTTTAAAAAGGCACTTGCTTGATCCTTGTGGGCTGGCTCTTTGCTCCAGTCTGCTGTTGAACACCTGGTAGCTAACACGGGGCTGAATTTAATGAGGTGACTGTTGCAAGATGGAACATTTTTGCTAGGGTAGACACAACGGGATGATAGATTTGAACTTGGCCTGAGCATTCATACTGGTGAGCAACTCCTGGCCCATCCCAGAGTAAGTCAGAACTGTTAGCTCAAACAGGTTACTCTGGCCTCCTGGAAATTTAACAGATTATGGAGGACCAAAAATCTTCTAGTCCAAACCAACTGAGTTGCATGAAAGCAAAAGAGCTCTTCTAGGACAGCCAGTGACTTTGACATTTATCTTATTCATTTGACTTAATTAATAGAAGAAGTCACATTAATGGTTGACATTAATCAGGTTTGGGTTTTTGTGTTTATTGCTAAAGTTGCTAAAACCTGGTATTTTACTTTTGCAGGTCATCTTGTAAATTTTGCCTATATAAATTAACGCATCCCCTGTTATGTCTTAACAACCATGTAAGGGAGAGTGTTTTCCTGCTCTGTCTTAGGTATTGGTGGTGTGACCTGTTCACGCAGGGGAAACTTGAGCATTCAAGGTATGTGAAGATCATAATTCATAAGCATTTCTTCCCTGCAAACAAGTTTATTTCAGTGTGAACTTAGGATGTGGTTTTATAAAATCTATCTTTCCAGTTGATTTTACTGTCCCTGTTACTATAAAACAGGGCCTGGAAAACTATGGCCTAGACTGCCGCTTGTTTTGTAAATAGATTTTTATCAAAACAGAGATCTATTCATTTATATATTGTCTGTAGCTGCTCTTGTACTATTAGGACAGACTACTACAGAGACCATATGGTCCATAAACCTAAAGTACTTGTTATCTGTTTTTTTTAAAAAGAGTTTATCAATACTACTGTACAAGAACTAAAATTCAAACTTTATTTAACTATAAGCTTTCTAGAGCCACAGTTGGTTTCAAATAGGCTTCTAAACAGCAGCAAGCCTAGACCTATGTCAGAATGTTGTTGACTAGCAAGTACATATATTTTTTATACACACACACACACACACACACACACACACGGAGTAGTACCTCAGTTTTCACGAACTCAATTTTCTTCATGATTCTGGTTGCAAACCGAACTGGACAAGAACTGAATCAAATTTTGGTTTGGTAAGGTCAACATTGAACCTAACTATTGAATTGGATCATGTATGTGTGATTACTAGTACAAGGTAAAGGAAACAGAAAGCTATGATGACAGTGGGATAGTATTATTTTTTTAGATTCTCTAGGGATTTAATAGGACAGATAAGGATAAAAGATTTAACTAGAATATCTGGTACAGCCAAGAAGTGGTAATGAAAGGTCCTCCCGATTCTTGGAAGAATCATTATAGTTAACATGGACTTGAAATCAGGAGTATTGAGAAACAGAGATGTTTAAAGATCAGAGAGCAAACTAGTTGTAGAGCTGAAGACAGAGGTTAGGTCTCATGCCTCCTTGCCGAGGGTTCTTTTTATTAGGTTTCACGTCATATTAGTGGCGCTTGTTTTCTCTAGTAGCTGAAAGACACCGTGTGTTTCTTTTCCTTTATTTCTCCTGAAGTAAAGGCAAAGACTTGATGATTTAAAGTACAAAGATACAGTTGTTGGAATGTTGGCCTTACTTGGAATTTGGATGGTTTTATTTTATTGGTTGAAGATCAAGGTTAGATTAGATGGAATAAAAAAAGTCTGATAGCTAGGGTAAAAACTAAAATTGGCATCGATAGAATGGTCTCCTTATGTATCTAAGTAGCTAACCCCATAGATACGAGGGAGGGAGGGACATAGGGAGAGAAAGAGAAAGAGAGGGAGAGAGAGGGCTGCTTTTAAAGTGTATCTGGATTACATTCTGAAAATAGTTTAGCAAATACATTACAATCTGCAGACTATGTTGCATGGTTTTAAGTGGCCATTTGAAAATTTTGTTTTAAAACAGTTTTAGGCTTAAGAATAAATGCAAAGATAGTACACAGAGTTCCCAGGTATCCTCCTGCCTTCTCTGTTATTAACATTTTACATCAGTTTGGCATATTAGTTGAAATTAATAAACCAATCTGGATGTATTATTATCAACCGAATCCATACTTTAGTCAGTTTTCCTGAGTTTCTTTCTTTTTTTGTGACTGTTTTGTTTCTGGATTAAATTTTTTGTTTTGTTCTGTTTTTGTTTTTGTTTTTTTGTTTCGTTCTGAGGATTGATAAATGAGTTTTTATTAGCATGTTCATTGAGGTAGAAGGCATTTATATGATCGCCTGAAGGGTAGAATAGTTCTGAAGTCCTTTTTAGTTTTCACATTTTTTTTTTTTTAAATTATTTTTGGTGGTAGTGGTGGTGGTGCCGAGGATTGAATCCAGGGCCTTTGCACTGAGCTACACATCCCTATCCCTTTTTTATTTAATGCTACAGAGACTTGTTTAGTTGATAAATTGCCCAGGTTGGGGTCAAATTTATAATTCTTCTGCCTTAGCCTCCTAGAGTGCTGGGATTACAAATCAGAACTTTGCATCAGGTAAACCTGTACTCTTCTATTAATCAGTTTCCAGGATTAATAGAAGAGATGCAGAGTTCTGACTGGGAACACTTATGTTCTGTAACATGTTGAAAAGTTGTTACTTTATCTTATTGATAAAGTAATGGCTCTTCAAATGTTTCTGAATTTTAGCATCATCAGTTCCAGAAATGACAAGAGACACTTCCTTACTTTGAAGTGTTATTAAATGTCGTAGGCCAAATTGATGGTAAAAATATTCTAAAGCACATGGCCTCCTGTGGGAACCACATGCATGAACTATCCTCCTTCAATATGCTTTTCTTCCTGAAAGTACTAGTTTTGGAAGTGAGCACCCTCTAGTGAATCATAAATTACTCCCACCTCACTATAAAGACCTCAAAATATTTCTTCTTTAAAAATTCTTTAATCATTTATGAAAGTTAAACACATACTTGCCCTGTGACTCAGCAGTTCTGCTGTTAGACTTACACACCACAGAACCGTGTGTGTAGTCACCAGAAAACAGACATAAATGTCGATGGCAGAACAAAAAGTGCAAATTGGAATTCTCTAACTACCTATCAACAGTAAAATGGGTAAGTTCTGACATGATTACACAAGGAATATTAAAAAAATGGTTAGAATAAAAAAACTAGAGTTATTTATACTAATTGATGATTCTCACAAATAAAATGTTGAATAGAAGAAGTTAGATATTAATCATACATACTTTTGATTCCATTTACATAAGCTTAAAAAATGGATAAAACTGTTATCAGAAGTCAGGAGTTTGATTATCCTGATTATCCTTGTGGGGATTAGGGGAAGGGTTTGGAACAGGATATGAAGGGCCTTGTGGGACGCTTTTTTTTCCCTAGATTTAGGTACTGATGGGTGTGTGTTCACCTTGTGAAAACAATCAAGCATATATACTTTTCATGTGCATGTTATTCAAGGAAAAAAGTATATAAAAGTACTAATAGAATTCTCAACTAAAAAACACAATTTTACTGCAAGCATTTAAGGGATGTATGGAGAATAAGTTGAATGTATTAACCTTGTATATTAGAATAAATGGGGTCAGCATTGCACCCTTCATAATGAAGGGTGCTGTTGGGTTGCTGGAGTGTTACAGTCCTATTTCTATTACAAGACGAATAGCATAGATGGTGTTAGTGGTTTTTTATTGTTCCTGGGTTTTGGGGATGCTTCAGAAGAGGACATCTTTTCTTCTTGGTGTCTGTTAAGTAGAGTCACCAAGTGAGAATGTTTGTTCATCAGAAAGGACTGATATCTTAAGTGGTTGTGGCGTGCGTGTATTGAGTGTGTTAATGTGGTGGTGTGTTCTCCTTCCCACTGATATTTTGTTAGATCAGTGAATGGGCTTCAGTTTTGCCTCTCTGCATATCTTACCTGTTCTTTTGGCTTTCAAGGCATCAGTTCCCACCTAACCCAAATTTAGAGTCCTTTTCCCAAATGGAGACCTTTTGTGACCTTTCTTATGGCTACTTTTGGTTTTCCCAGTTTTTTGTGTTAAAATTAATTGTGGCTTTTCCCTTTTCTATGTAATCATTTCCTACCACCTTCTTTTAAAATTGTGGTAAAATACACATAAAATTTACTGTCTTTTTTTTTTGTGTTTTTTTTTGGTGCTGTGGGTGGAACTCAGGGCCTTGTGTTTGCTAGGCAACCTCTCTACCACTTGAGCTAAATTCCCAGCCAAAATTTACCATTTTAACTCTCTTACAAATGTGCAGTTCAGTATCTTACCCTTTTATTTAGTAACTAAATCGTAGTTGGAGTCTCCCTTATCTCATTTACCTTGCATTTTGTGTTCCCATTATCAATACTGTCTCTCGTTTAGATTCTTACAGTGTGTCTGGAGGTTTGCTTAAATAGGGTTCCAACCTCCAGCGTTTCCTCTGCAGTCAGTTCATCCTACTCCTCCATCTTTCTGCCAGATTTGTCTAAAACCTCACTTACAGGGGCTGAGGATGTGGCTTAGTGGTAGAGTGGCTTGCCTAGCATGACAAGGCTCTGGGATCAATCTCCAGCATCACAAAAATTAAAATTAAAAAAAAAATAAAACCTTACTTACTTTCACATTTATCAAAACAAAACGTTGGCTCATCACTAACTATAGAATTTAATGCTAATTAGTCTGGTATTCACACCCCTCTATAGTTGAACTCCAATCTATTTCTCCATCTTTAGTGATACTGTTTTTGATAACCAGTAACTGCTTACTATCTTCCAGGTTATATGTAGTAATGTAAATGTGTGGTTTTATTTAATTTTTTCTGAACAGTCTTTTTAAAGTAGATACTATAATTGCCACTACTGAGGAAACAAAGGCAGGAGGGTTCTAAGTAATTTGCCCAGACTAGTAAGTGATGGATGGAATTAGAAGTTCAATATATATCTGCATACTCCATGCTCTTAGGGTGCTGGAAATCAAACCCAGGGGCTCCTGCACACAAGACAATCGCTCAATCACTGATCAGCATCTCCAGCTTGTGTCCCCCATCCCCCAGGTTGTCCTTGAATTTGAAATATTCCTGCCCCACCCTCCCATGTAGCTGGGATTTAGGTTCATGTAACTGTGCTTGGCTCCTCCCCATGCTTTTGAATGCCTTGAGTAGGGTACTTCCTAACTACCATATGCACTTCCACCTTTATCTTCATTCTTTCACTTTGTAGATCCTCTGCCTAGTAGGCCCTTACTTGTTCCTTTCTTTCTTCTTACAGTCTCACTCTCTGTTCTTCAAGATATAGCTCAAGACCCATCTGATCAGTGGTTTCTCCTCTCTTCTCACCAATTCACAGAATATTCATTAGCCCTACCACGTTTTGTACTTTGACTGTGTTGAATACATACATATATATATATATATATATATATTTTTTTTTTTAATGAACAATTTTGCTTAGATTTTAGATTTTAAACCCCAAGGAAAGGACTTGGCTTATAGGTTTTTTTTTTTTCATCACCTTCAGGGCCTTATATGTAATAAATGTTCAGTAAATATATGTATTGAGTCAGTTAAAATGATATAGAACTCTTCATAGCTGAAAGGATATATAATGTACATCTTCTTTCTTGAAGTACTTTGTAAGTCCAGCTGTCTTATTTTAGAATCAGGCATGAGATGCTGAGGTTAGCATGTATATTATTTTTTTTAGAAGAAGAAATAGCAAATTTATTTATTTGCACTGCAAATTAAATGTGTCTTTTTTTTTTTTTTTTTTTTTTTTTTTTTTTGTTCTTTAGCACGTATATTGTTGTTGTTCCTATCGTTATTTTGAGACCTGAGGTACCTGTGGGCTCAAGCAGTCCTCCTGCCTTAGCCTCCTGACAAGCCAGGACTACAGGCTCGTGCTATTGCACCTGTCTAGATTTAGATATTATTTAAACCTGTGAAAGTATTGCCACATATGGACTCAGATGAGAGCAGCTCTTTATATGCAGAGGCCAACATATTTCACCTAGATTATATTAACAGCTTCCAAATTCAGTCTTCCTTTTTTTGTCTTTCCTTTCTGATGATAGAACTGAGCAGTGGGAGTGATGACATCAGACCAGAGACTCTTCTGCTTAGCTTCTGATCTCACTCAGAGTAAAAGACAAAAGGGCTCAAGTGGCCTACACAAGGCCTTGGGTTCCATCCCCAGCACAGCAAACTGTGCTTGATAAACCGGATCTCCAGCGAGGGGAAAGCCTCTCATTTGGGGCCTGTGCCTCTTTTCCTGGTGTAATTCTTCCCACACTGGCTGATTCAGAGTTCTTGAACGTACAACAATCTGCTCTCCCCTGCAGAACATTTGGCTCTCCCCATCCCCATCTGTGCCCTCTCCCTCTTGCCTACTCTGTTCTTGCCATAGTGACCTCTATGGTGTTCCTCGAACATGCTAGACATGCACCCACCTCACAGCATCTTTGCATTTGCAGTTTTCTATGATTAAAATTCCCTTCTCAACACATACAGGTTTGCCTATTCCTGTCTCCCTCAAGTCTCTGCTCAAATATTGTATTCTTGGTACGGTCTTTCATGATCTTTCTATGTAAATTTTTATTTTATTGGTTGTTCTAAAATGATTTCTAATACACCCTACAGTGTTTTTGCATCTGTCTGATGTCTTGCTGGAGTGATGCATTACTGCTATTTCTAGGCAATGTTGTCTGTGGGTGGGGATAATGGTTATATTTGCTGTTGAGACTGAAAAAGAAACATTTTAATTTTGTTGAAATGAAAATAGCTCTGATACATATAAGCAAATCAGTTCAGGCCTGTTGTTGCCAATTACAACTTTAAATTTCTTTTTTCTTCTTCCTCTTCTTCTTCTTTTTCTTTTTTTTTCCCCCATCCTGGGGATAGAACCCAAGGCCTTGTGCGTGCTAGGCAAGTAGTCTACTACTGAACTACACTCCCCAACCCACCCCCAGCCCACTACACCCCCAACCCCAACTTTAAATTCCTGTTGACCTAAGCTCTTTATGAAGAACTCAGCAATATTATGATTAAGTATAAATTTGGTAGTGTGAAAATAATAAGAAAATGAAATTTTTATATTTTACCTAAAGATCAAAATGGGTTTGTGAAAACATTTTCTGTATAAATATCAAAATGTATAGACTGTAGTATAGTGTACTGATTTATTATAATTAAAAAGGTATATGTTTTATGTTTTCTCATAAATTAGTTGCTGCCCTTTTTTTTCTATTTCTATTTTATTAAGAAAACGTAAACTTCCACTTTACTGGGTGTAGGCATAGCCACTATTACAGTTGTGTAGTAAGACTGAGTGTCCTGATTTCCAGTCCACTCTCTCCTTCCTCTCTCCTTCCCTTCCTCCTCCCTTTCTCTTTTTCCTTCTTTTAGACTCAGCTGCATAAACAGACTGTCACTAGAGTTGAAAACATGATCGCCAGAGTTACTTTTTAAGAAAGTTAATCTTTCAGGGATAACCGTAATAAGTATTTTTTGTTTTGGATTTAATTAAGAAATAGAGAAAAAGATTTTGTTTTTTCTTTTTAATGGTGTTGGGGACTGAAACCAGGGCCTCACACATGGTAAAGCAAGCACTATCACTTAGCTATAACCCCAGTCCAATGTATTTCTTTTTTTTATGAGAGCTTACATTACCTTTTTGGGTGACAATTTAGCTAAAATTTACATTTCTTTCCTCAAAGCTATTGAACATTAGAGAAAAAGGTACCTTACCCTTATCAAAGCCTGATTTGTTTTGTTGTTACTTTTGTCTCCAGAAAACATTTATTTTCCGTAAGTGTTTGTGTTTGTAACATTTCAAAATAGATTTTTTGGGGTTGAATGTGTAGCCTAGTGGTAGAACACATACTTAGTATGTGTGAGGCCCTGAGTTTAATCTCTAGCATCAAAAAACAAACACAAAACAAAATCAACTGGTGACATACCTGAGAATGACAAAACAGACATTCTTTTCCCATATTTGCCAGACCCTTGTACTGTGATACTGGTAAATAGAATTGATTATTGACCATATTTTCATATACTCATAAATGACAAGCACAAATTACAATAAAGGTATTCAGAGCATCTTTAACAGTCCACCTGCTTGACATGCCATCCTCAAAACTCTTCCATATTAATGAAAACTATGGGAGTCTTCTAAGGCCATTGGAAACCCCATCTTCTGTCTATTGATTTAGTAACCAAGAATATTAAGAAATAAACTTTCACATAGGTGTGTGAATATACAAGCTGAGCATCTTGAATTTAAGTACCTAAGATCCTGGGGCCAGGGATTTAGCTCAGTGGTTAGAGTGCTTACCTTACAAGCACAAGGCCCTGAGTTTGATCCCCAGCACCAAAAAAAAAAAAAACAAACAAAAAACCAACATCCTAAATGCTACAAAATATGAAACTTAATTTTTTTTGAGAGACAGAATCTCACTATGTAGTGCAGGGTGGGCTTGAACTCACGATGTAGCCCAGGCTAGCCTCAAACTCATGGTAAGCCTCCCACCTCAGCCTCCCAAATGGTGGGATTATAGGCGTGTGCCACCATGCCCAGCAAAATGTGAAACTTTTTGAGTACTGACATGATGCCCCAGTGGAACATTCCACACCTGAGCAACTATGAAGAACTGTAGTCATAGAACAAGTATGTTAAAATATTATGTAAAATTGAGTTACATTTGTGTTCTCTCGAGTTCCTATCCCCCCACCAGTGCCATCCAGATGGCCTGCCCAAACTGTGACCCAGCTACTACCAGCATCACTGCTGCCTATGAAGAAATTGAGCCCAGTGGGGTCTCTGCTTGGGGACCTCTGGATAGGAGGTATACCAGAAGCTGAGGACTCTACATGATGTCTGGTGACCAAGGAATGTCTGCCTTCCTGAGTCAGACAACCTTTTCAGTTGGGCAGGACCTTTGTGGAACAGCTGGCACAGCTGGTGTCTGAAGACCTGGGAACAAGTTTTCCTTAGACTTCCCCGTGGCCTCCTTTACACTAAGCACACCGTGATACTGCTGTTCCTCACGCAGTGCTCCCGCCCCAGCATGGACAACCAGGGTAATCTCTGCACAGACATCCCGAAGGACAAGTGGGGTGGCCTGCAGGATCATTCTATTTCTCGTCAGAGCCTTTTAGGAGAGCCTGTCATAATTAGCCCTTCGAACATATGCTGCTTAGCTCTGGAAACCCCACACTTCTTAGGTACCTGCAAGAAAACTATTCTGAGCAGGTCTGCAGCTAAGGCTCCCTGATCTGGGCTGTGCAGCCTTTCCTTTGCCCTCTTTTAATTTTATTTTTTTTTCCTTAGTTGGCCTGTTCTTTCCTAGATTTTTTTTGGGGGGGGCGTGGTGCTGGGGATCAAACTCAGGACCTTGAGGTTGCTGGCAAGCACTCTACCACTGATCTAAATCCCCAACCCCTCTTTCCTAGATTTTTATATAAGACTCTATCTTGAGCTGTGATGTTATTTCTTATTTATTGATTGATTGGTTTCTTGTTTATTGATTGATTGGTTTTTTTGAGACAAGGTCTCACTATGTGTTGCCCAGACTGGCTTTGAACTCAGTAGTCTTCCTATCTCAGCCTGCTGAGTGCTGGGGTTACAGGCATGTACCGTCATGCCCAACAGATAGTTTTTATTTTTAAAAATTAAGTCTCTGAGCCTTAATATATGGAATATAAATAAATTTTGTATTTAGACTTGGATCCCATCCCCAATATCTCATTATACATATGTAAATATTCCAGGCTCCCAAAAATTCTAAAATCTGAAACACTTCTTAGTATATGTGCTGCTGAAGTGAGCACAATCTGAAACACTTCTGATCCTAGGCATTTTGGATAAGGAATACTCATCCCGTACTAAAAAAAAAAAAAGGAAAAGGAAAAAAAAATTAATTCCCTTGTGCTGTACATTTGTTCCCAATCATTTGCTGCTACTAGCATTGCTAGTGTGAATAACGCTGTATACACATCATTACTCAGGTGTGAATTTATAGAATGTATTCCTAAAAGAAGATATGAAAATCATTATCTACTTACATCTTTGCCAACACAATGTTTCGTCAAACTTTTGGATTTGTGGCTGGTGTAAACATGATATATCAATATAAATTAAATTTGTATTTCTCATTATAAGTGAGGTTGAGCATCTTTTTTCTTTTCAATGCTGAGAATCAAACCCAGGGCCTTGCACATGCTGAGCAAGCCCTGTATCACTGAGCTGCATCCCCGGTACCATCTTTTTAAAGTACTCTATTTTCTTTTGCCATGAACTAAAACTTGTATTCCTTAACTCTTATGGTGATGGCAGTTTTTCTTTTGATTTACTGGAGCTCTTTTATACCAGGGAAACTAAACCTTTGTGATCTGAGTTGCAATTTTTTAAAGTTTGTAATTTTTTAATATTTTAAGTCCCTCTAGTTTCAAAGTATGCATTTACTTCTTAGGTTCTAAAACTTTTTTTGTGGTGGGGAAGTGCTGGGGATCGAACTCAGAGCCTTGCACTTGCTAGGCAAACACTCTACTACTGAGCTAAATCCGCAACCCCTACAGTTACTAAAACTTTAAGAGCTGTGTTATATATGAAAGTAGGGAAAATTTTGTAAGTGTTGCTAACTAAACTCAATGATATTAGTCCTAAAAATATCTGAAGACAAGTTCGTGGATGATTAGGTTGGGTTAGATTCATTCCTTCTTATGGAGAAACAAATTTCAGCTAAACATATGGAAGAGTTTTCTCTCATTAGGTTGATTTTAAAATAGAGCATGGATGGACTAGCCGCCCCCTTTTTTTTTTTTACTGAATCTGTTATTGGAAAAGGAGATAGCAAACCTTTTCTCAGGTTATTGGACAAAATAGGCACTATTCAGTGATAATGAATAAATGATCTCTGCATCATTTAGAAAGTTAGATTAGCTGTTTGCTAAGAATTCTTTGTTTTCAGGTTTTTAATTTAAAAATATTATTTTCTGTATCTACATACTGAGTTTTCTGTAACTGAATTTATATGGTTACATTGTTTATAGTTTTATAAGTTGGGTCATGTTATGCATTGTTTTTGGGTCTCATTCTTTTGAAATAGTATTAGATAATAGAGCTTCCTCTAAGCCAATGAATAGAGCTCTAAGTTGTTATGGTTCAGTGGCCGTATAATATAATATGCCATTGCATATGGCACTAACCCATGAAACAGCTTTACCTTTAGGTTGATCTCTTACTGATTCATTTTGTTTCCTGTTTTTTGGTCAGTATTAATATTTTCTAAGTACCTTATACATATCCCTTGCATACTGGCACATTTATTTTATGAGATAGGCATGGGATTGCTGGTTCAAAGGACATGTACATATGCATATTTAATAATTATTACCAGATTGATTTCCAAAATCAACTTGAGAGTCTTTCTAAAGTTCCTTCTGTTTCATGTAATTCCATAAAATAAAATTATATAGTCTTTTCATAGTTGTTATGTTTGCTGAATTCTTAAGACAATCTGTCTAAAGCATTCTATTGTAAAATTGAACATCTTTTTGTGTTTGGAGTGGCTATGTAACTTGAATACAAAATAAAATAAATTTCTTTTGTCAAAGGTCTAGTTTACATCCTTGAAACCAGTGTAATATTCTAATAGTAGGTACTAGGTAAATGGAGTTGAGAGAAATTTTAAAATCTGATTTTGAAGATGAAGTTTGGGAAATAAGGACCATTTTGGTAATAGACGTTTACTTTTAAATTGGGTATTCACTCGGTGGAAAGAGGGTTAATTATAAAACTCTCTTTCCCTAGTAGTCTTCAGCTTGAACAGATAAATATAGAGCACCAATGTTCAGAGAGGGAACTCCGTAAAAAATGTGTGGGTAGCTGTTGTAGTTTTACACAGCAGATAACATCTAGAATAAAGAACAGATGAAAATACTCATTGAGGATTAGTATTCTTGAAACATCATCAAATACAACATTCCCCAAGCCTAGCATTCAGAGTCATTCATAAGCTAGTTCATTTTGCCTGTGTGATATTTCCCACTGGGCTCAACACAATTTTCCTTAATCCTGTATTTTTCTGTGTTTGCCATAGTTCTTCCTACTGCCCTATTTTTCTTTTTTTGTGTGCCAGGGATCGAATTCAGGGCCTTGGTCTTGCTGGGTAAGCACTCTAACCACTGAGCTAAATCTCCAGCCCCTCTAGTGCCCTATTTTTGTTTTCATGCTTTGGAAGATGTGTGTCTCCCTTTCTACATCCCCGATTGCAATCTCTTTTCTCAGTATTCCATTTAAGTGTTACCTCCTTCCTAAAGTGTCTTTGATGTCTTGGTCTACCTCAATCCTTTTTTAGCTTTTAACTCCTGTAACACTGGTATTTTGAATTTCTTCCAACTTGTTCCTGAGTATATATTTGCATAATAGTAAAAGACTTTTTTGTTTTTCTTGGGTGCCTCTTTTATGTAAAGCACTATTCTAAATGGTTTACAGGAATGAGTAAGACATACCATCACCCTGTCCTCATAGAGTGTATGTTGTCATGGGAAGAGACAGTAAATGAAATAATTAACAAGAAAATATTGTTGCTAAACATTGATTGTTACAATGAAAATTTTGTAAAAACCTGATGAAAGAATGAATCAGAGTTCTAAGTTGTGAATGACAGGGTCTACTCCGGTTAGCGTAAGCAGAAAAGAATATCTTTTTGAGGGTATTAGGATGAATCTTCAGGGAAGCCCGAGAATCAGTCTTGGATTCTGCTTATCCAGAAACAATGCCCATATTATACCTTGGGACCAAATCATTGAAGATTCAACTGCTTTTCCACTGGGAACAGATATTAAAATCTGTTCTGCAGTTGCTGAGCATGAGATGCACCTGCTAGGATCTCTGCCATTCCCACTTTTGAAGGAAAGCTGATGTCACTGAAACATTGTTTCAGAATGGGTTCCACCTGGTGTCTCCATTGTATAGTTTGCTTCATATTTGAAATGTCATGTGGATGTGTTTGACAGAACATAGGCCGCATACCTGCTTACTGCTTTCAAGAGAGACTGGGAAAGTAAATTTTTGGCTTCATTTCAGGGAGGCAGACTTTTTGAGATGAGAAATTCTTCAAACAAGGAAGGCTATTTAAAGGCACTGGGTAGTTAAAGCCCGTAGGAAATCTGATATGGTACATAGTGATACAAATCTGAAGTTAGACCTGAATAGTCAGAGATAGCCTCTCTAAGGGAATGATGTTTAAACTGACACATGACAAGGAGAAATCCATGGAAGGATATTGGTGAAGAGTATTTCAGTAGAGAGAACAAATGAGAAGCCCCAGGTTTGGAACTGGGGCGAGTCATAGGTATGCTATATAAGTTTGACCTGTTGGAGGAAGAGGAGGTTGGCTGAGGGGGCTGGAGTGTAGAAACAACAGGAAGTCGACTATGAAGTAACACAGGAGAGAAGGTTTTAACAGTGAGGACATTAACCTTACTTCCTTTGTCCTTCTCTGAGATATGCTGTTGAGAGCAGGAATGTAAATAGAGGTGTGGAGATAAGAAAGGCATTTTTGTGTTACTAAACTCCATGAACTGTGGGTATCATGGAGTGACTAGAATTATTTGTATACTATTCAGGAGAAGAACAGCACAGATAAGAAATACTAGAAAGAATAGTGTTCAGTGAGCATAGGGATGAAGTCTTCTCTTCTTGTTTCAGTGTCCCATCCTGGTGGGTCTTGAAAGAAGTTGCTTCTTTATATTTTTTTATCTTGCTGTCTAAAAACAGTGTATTGTGGTTGCATTTCCTTGTACTGCACTAGCTCGCATGACTGCTTCAGAATACAAAAGGCTGTGGCCTTAGTGGTATACTGGTAGATCTTTCCTATTAAAGAATGCATTATAGTCAGGTGGCAGAAAACTACTTTTTAGACTCATTAAAAAAGAAATCAACCTCATAAAGAAGTAAGATAAATTTGCCTTTGGAATGCAGAAAAATTACCACTTTGAATAAAGTGAAGTCTGCTTCTTGTTCACTCTGTTCTCAATTTCTAAAACTCAGCTTCTAATACTAGAATACAGTCCAAATTTATTTAGTCCTGTGGTACTATAGAGTAGCATTTGGATTTTGGACCTAGATAGTAATAGTTTTTCAGCCCCAGCACTGATGATATTTTTTGTCAGATAATTATTTGTGGCCAGGAGCCTTTCTTGTCCATTGTAACCTGTTTAACAGCATTCCTGGCCTGTACAAAGTAGATGCATGTAGCATGTCTGTCCTCAGCTATCATAACCCAAAGTGTCTTTAGACATTGTCAGATATCACCTGTGGTTGAGAACTATTGCTCTATCTGTACGTCTTTGGCTTTCTTTAAAAACCTGTTCTTGTATTTGTCCTTTTTAATATTATCTGATGTCATACCCTGTAGGTCCTTTGCAGAACATGCATTCATGTGAATAGTCTCTGAGTGTTACCTCTCTAACCTAAACATGCAGAAAGTTGTTTTGTTTAGCTTTGAGATGGAGTCTCACTATGTTGCCAGCGGGCCTCAAACTTCTGGGCTCAAGCAATCCTTCTACTTCGGCCTCCTAAATAGCTGGGACTGCAGGTGTGCCCCACCACCCTGGTTCCAAGAAGTTTAACATAGTTTTAAAATGAGACGACAAAACCCCTTTTCATTTTAGATTTTTCTGATACTACTTTTATAAGATCAGATAATTAATGAAGAGTGCACCGTGGGCAGTGTAATGGCTGTAATCATTGATTCTGGAACAACCATTTAGCCCTTTCTTCACTGCATAGCAGCCATATGGTTTCTAAATTTGACCCTAGCCCCAGGTGTGAATTCTGATTAGTCAAGCTGGTTGTTTTGAGACTGCTGAACACAACCTATTAAAGGGTCATAGAATCAGTTTAGTATAGTGGCAGCCAACATATAAAATAATACAAAGAAAGTCAGAGTACACTGCGCATAGTAAAGATAACTGTTGTTTCTCAGAATGCTTGTTTCACTTGTATATGCTTGTGTGTGGACTGAGTCTAATAAAATACAGATGTACACTATGTAATTACCAACTCCATATACAGTGGTTGTTCCATAAGATTATAGTGACAGTGTAGCTGTCTTAATTTGTGTAATTATACTCTATGTTGTTCACACAATGATGAAATCACCTAACTGCATTTTTTAGAACCTATTCCCATTGTTAAGCAACACATGACTATTTATTTCTTATTGCGGCACTTACTGAAAAAGAAAGTCTTGGTTTAAACTAATCATGGTAATTCCATTCTCGCCAATGACTGATTCAGGAAGCCAGGTGGAAGACACTCTCTATGTGGAGTTTCCTTAGTGCAGTTACTGATTCTGGAATGGGCATTTGATCCACACTGACCCAATCAACCTGAAGGAAAGGACTTTGGGTAAGGGAACATCCATTCTTGTGCCTTCCTCCTGTGAAGGTTTCCCTCACAGGGAAGCTTGTGACCCCATCCTCCTACTGGCTTCTACTTAAAACCACAAAAGGAAACCGCTGAAGATATTAATCACAGATGTATGCTGGGCAGTCCAGGAGGCCGTTTGGAACTGGTAGGTTCACCCACTTGAAAGCTTGCTCCACCCATGGTCTTCCAGAGATAATACTTATTTCTAAAGTGCTTAAACCATTTCTGAGTTTCTCATTCTATTTGTAACTGAAATGGTACTGACTGATGGGTATAAGTAAGGGTAGTCATGTTTTGAAATACTAATTGCTACAACTTATGGATGAAAAACGTACTGATCCCCATTTCTCATCCAGTAATTGGACTTTGGAATGATTTACTGCAGGTCTCAAAAAACAACTTCATTTGAATGTAGTATTTAGTATTTATAGAATTTGCTACTTTATGAATTCTGAGTATTTTACATATAAAAATCTCATTATTTAAAGGCTCTATTAGTCATACAAGTTTTGTTTTGTGTTGTTTTTATTTAGCAGTTCTGAGACTTTACCTTTAAAACTTCCTTTTCATCTGTTCTCAGAGATACTTTTTTTTTTCTGAACTCAAAGAATAGCTATGATTTTCTTTTATTGGTGTGTTTACTTGTATTTCTTTGCGGAGTATTCAAAAGGAAAAATTCATTTGCCTCATCCTTTTTAAATGCCCCCCTCTGAAATAATTAAGGATATAAAGATAACAACCAGTGAGAAAATTAAAATTACTCATGTGTTTAGGCTTAGGGGTTCTTGATAGTGTGCACCGAGGAATGGATATCGGAAAGCTATGGCTGTCCCTAACTTCACTGTCTAGGGATAGCAATCTTTCTGTCTCTCTCTGTCTCTCTCTCTCTGTCTCTGTCTTTCTCTCTCTCTCTCTCTCTCTCTCTCACACACACACACACACACACACACGTTCACACACACATACATACAATTATTGAGGGACAATTCATGTAGCATAACTTTCACCTTTACAAAGTATACAACTCACTAGTTTTAAAAATACTGACAGGCAGGGAGTGGTGGTGCGCGCCTATAACCCCAGCAAACTGGGAGGCTGAGGCAAAAGGATTGCAAGTTTGAGTCAGCCTGGGAAATTCAGTGATTTAGTGGGGCTCTGAAACATGGTAAAAAATAAAGGGTTGGGGATGTAGCTCAGTGTATTGGAGTGTGGGGAATGACAGTTCTACAGTCATCACCATTATTTAATTCCAGAGCATTTTCATCACCACAAAAGAAACCCCATGTCCAAAAACAACCACTCCCCAGTACCTCCTATCCAGTCCCAAGTAATAACTAATTTTCTTATTTTTCCAGATTTTCCTCTTCTGGACATTTCATTTGAATGGGAATCGTATAATACATGGCTTTTGTTACTGGCTTTCATTTATCAGTGTTTTCAGGGTTTGTTCATCATGCAAAATGTTTTAGCATCATTGCTAAATAATATTTCATTGTACGGATATGCATATATGCATATTTTGTTTATCCATTCCTCAATTGCAAGACATTTGGGTTTTCCTTTTTTTTAAACTATTATGAATAATGCTGCTATGAACCTTTATATACAGCTATTTTATGGATATATGTTTTCATTTATCTCGAGTATTTTTTATACCTACCAGTGAAACTGCTGAGTTGCAGGATAATTCTGTGTTTAATTTTGTGAGGAACTTCTGAACTGTTCCCAAAATTTTTGCAGCATTTAAAATCTCACCAACAATGTGTGAGGGTTCTAATTTCTCTGTATCCTCATCGAGACTTATATATTCTTGACAGTCTTTTATTTTTAGCCTACCTAGTGGATGTGAAGTGGAGTCTCACAGTGATGTTTTTTTGTGTTTGTTTTTGTTGTTGGGGATTGAACTAGTTCTTCATACATGGATGAACTCTAACACTGAGCTATACTCCTGATTATGGTTTTGATTTGCATGTCCCTATTAACTAATGATGTCGAACACTTTCATGTGCTTATTAGCCATTCGTGGCTAATAAAATGCCTACTTAAAACCTTAGCCCATTTTTAAATCAGGTTTTTGTCTTTCTGTTTTTGAGTTGTTGAGAGTAAGGCTGTGTGGTTTTTTTTTTCTTTCATTATAACGCTAGCATCCATTAGCTTATTTGAACTGGTAATTTATAAAATCTTTTTTCTCAAGGAAAGCAGTTGTGACCTTTTCAGAATTTTTTTTTTTAACATTTCTGGGGATTTGCAGCTACTTTCAAGGGTGGCCCTCACCCCCACACTTTTAAGTTTTGACACAAAGTATCACTGAGTCACTGTGTAGCCCAGACTGGGCTTGAATTTGTGATCCTCCTGTTTTAGCTTCCTGTAGTGGTGAGATTACAGGAATGCACCACCATGTCAGGCATCACTCGGTTGTTCTCAATGCTGATCACCAAGAGATTGTTATAATTTAAAAATTGTAAGTGAGATTGTGTTGTGCAAAGACAGATAAGTGGAAGAAATTAAAAAGCACTGCCAATGTAGATCAAACATGGTGGGATCTGGTGAACTGAGTAAATCCCTCGATTGCTTATGGAATCTGAGCAGGGAACTGCCCACAGCCAAGTGTATCAGACAGCTGTTGTTGGTTTCTGTCGTGCACCTTTTTTTTTTTCTAACCTCACATACTTATTTGTGAGAACACTCAAAATCTACTCTTAGACATTTTGAAAGCATACAATACATTGTTATTAATTATAGTTGCCATGTTGTAAAATATGTCTCTTGCACTTATTCCTCCTGTTGAACGGAAATCCTCCATCCTTTTTGATCATCTCCCTAACCCCTGCCATCCACAGTTCTATTCTTTAGTTCTATAGACTCAACATGTTATTTATTTAGCTTTCCTTTTGTTAGTGCATAATAGCAAAACATAATAAATACATTCATCATGGTGAGTTGGTACATATACATATTTCATTTTAGTCCTTTTTATTCCCTGACCCCATCCCTACATCACTTTCTCATCTACAAGAGATCTTCCTCCCTGTTTCCTATCATCTATCTTCTATTTTGCTCTTTAAATTTACTGTGGGTTTCTATGTAAGATAAACCATGAAATACTTAACTTTCTGTGTCTGATTTATTTTACTTAATGTTATAGTCTCAAGGTACATCTGTTTTCCTACAAATGATTCAGATCTATCCTTCTTTATAGCTGAGTAGTATTCCATTGTGTATATATACCACATTTTCTTTATCCATTCATCTGTTGATTGAGCTATTATGAATTGTGATGCTATGAATATGGGTATGCATGCATCCCGGTATTATGTCTCTAACTCTTTGGGGAAGATATCCAGAAGAGGTATGACTGGGTCTGTCATATTTTTTTTTTTTTTTTTTTTTTTTGGTGCTGGGGATCGAACTCAGGGCCTTCTGCTTACAAGGCAAGTGCTCTAACCACTGAGCTAAATCCCCAGGCTTATCATACTTCTTAAATACACTTCTCAGTACACCGGTTTCTAGGATTACAAGGTTTTGTATATAATACTTTGATCATGTATTTACCTTCCCTTATCAGAATTGTAGATTTTGGAAGAAGTCATAGTTTAGAATGTAAGAATGCTTTCTGTAGCTATCATATGTTCCATTTTTTATAGTAGCAAATGGAAGCTGTTGATCAGCTCGATTAAATAATAGGCCAGAACATCCATGAGACTGAAATGACCCTTTTGAATGTTTCGTTTCCATTTAGTGGAGGTAATATGGTATAATCTTTCAATAAGAGCTTTTATATCTAATTACCTGATTAATATTAAATAGAAAAAGGTAACATAAATACAATCTGTGTAAGAAGTGCTGAAGGAAAGGTATGGGGGTTGAAAGAGCACAGACTTTCTTGCCTGACTGGGTTTCCCATTTCCTCATTGATTAACCTTGGAAAAACCACATTCATCTCTCTCAAGCTTGCTTGCTTGTTTATTTATTTATTTGGTTTTTTTTGAGACAAGGTCTTACTATGTCGTTCAGGTTAGCCTTGAACTCACTATGTAGCCCAGGCTGCCCTTGAACTTGCAGTGATCCTCCTGTCTCGGCCTCCCAAGTGCTGGGATCACAGCCAGACACCACCAGACCTGGCTATTTTTTTCATTTTAAAATAAATAAAATCTGTTTTGTGAAATTGTGAAGATAAGGTGATGAAGTGTGTGAAAAGCATTTAGGCTAGTGCTTGGTGGTACCTGCTATATAAAATATTTCAAATTTATATATTTTGGGGAAAGTTCAGATAATACTAACTAGTTTAAATTGGAATATCTACTTAATTTTGACAAAATTTTCTGGTAATTTAATTTCATAGATGGTGTGTAAAGAAAACCCTGACTTTTTTTTTTTAAAGGATTAGCTTTTCATTACAATGATAAAATACGCCTGTTGAAGAAAATTTGGATAGTTATTTAAAAAGTTAAATTTTACAAAATTTAGAAAAGAGTAGATAGAAACAGAGGCTATAAATGGAAATACGGTTCAAGAAAAAAAACTGTCCCTCAGAAGTAAACAGCAGTGGTGTTAATTGGAAATTATGAGTGGGAGCAGAAGAAGTCTGTAAAGATAGATGAGTACTATGAAAGAAATTTTTTCCTTTACTGAGATCTGAAATGAACATTTACAAAAGACCAATTGAGAGACTACAAATATCATTAAGAGTTCTTTGAGTATTAGAAATTGCTCAAAAAGAGATGAAGTTTCTAAATGTTACTCCGACATCAGAAACATTTTTAAAAACTTGTTGAGTAATAGGCATAAATGAAGTAAGATTCCTCTTGATATTCCGTGATGTGGAAACAGATGGCAGTGGAAGCATAATTCCTTACCTCTTAGTCATAGTTCAAATAAGGAATCCTTTTTTGTTTCAAACTTGGAAGGATGGAAATGACGCTAAAAAAGACGATGATGATAGCAAGAAAGGGTGGTCTAATTTCGGAGTAGTAAAAAGCCATATAAGGGAGCATAGAGCTATCTCAGAAAAAAATACATTCTATAGTACTTAGAACTGCATACAAAATCGAGGTCTTCGAGAACTGTTAGGAAGGACTTAGGGATTTAGCTCAGTGGTACAGTGCTTGCCTAGCAAGTGCAAGGCCCTGAGTTTGATCCCCAGCACCCTCCAGCCCCCAGTGAATTTTGAAAATTGTAAGTCTTGGACTGGGGCTCAGTGGTAGGGTGCTTGCCTAGCATGCAGAAGGGCCTGGGTTTAATCCTGAGCAATGCGCGCGCGCGCACACACACACACACACACACACACACACAGAGAAAGATTTTTGAGGAAATGGTAATTGTAGCATATCCTCATTTTCTTCTGAATAGAGTCGTGGAACTACTAATAGAGTGAAATGCTATAACCAAAGCGACCCAATATGGTAATACTTAGCTATCTGTGACTTAAAACATGCCTCATTTGGCCAGATGCGGTGGCACATGCCTGTAATCCCAGTAGTTGGGAGGCTGAGGCAGGAAGTTTGGAGCAAGTTCAAGGCCAGCTGGAGCTACATAGTGAGTTCAAAGTGAGCCTGCACTACAAAGTGAGTCCTTGTCTCAGAAGGCCAAAAAAAAGAAGAAGAACTGAACTTACTTGTACTGAGATGTGCTGTAAAGGCAAACTGAACTGGATTATTTACGTGTTAAAATTATTTTTATATATTATGTTAAATAATGTATACTATTAAAATTAATTTTCTCCATCCTTTTTATTGATGTGGCTTCTAGACTTTACATATGCCATAACAAACTGATCGAACAAACCTCCAAAGAATCCTAATAAAAAGGATGACGATGTCTAATGGCGAGAAGTTCTAGTGTTAGTGACCATGAAAACAGCAAATAGTGGAAAGTCATAGCAGTGGGCCAGACATTATTTTTAAGAATTACTCATTTTTAAATTTTCAACTTTTAATTTTGACAGAACCATACATTCATATACAATTTTAAGTAATACTGCCGAGAGATCAGTGTGCCCTTAATCTAGTTTCCCCCAATGGCAACATTAACTATATTAAAATATCATGAGGATATTGAGATTAATGTAATACATAGATCTTTTTAGGTTTCATCAGTTTTACTTGTAATCACTTCAGTATATATTTAGTTCTAGGCACATTTTTATCACAAGTAGGCTCCTGTGTCCAGCACCACAGTCAAGCTATATTCCTTTTTATAGCTGAGTAGTATTTCAGTCTTCAGCTTTTTTGCAAATCCATATATGACTTGAAGCTGGCAATGATAAGTCACAATGTTAAAGTGTTGTTATTTTTCAACTGAGGTTGAAAATAGTTATCAGAGAGAAAGGATGGACTGAATTGATGAAGATGTATTATTCATTGATGTAAAGTTCCCTATCTGTGATTCCAAAAAAATAGTGTAATTGCAGATAGATGTGATGTGGTTGAGTAGCAAGTAAAATGAAAAATACCTGAGGGGTTTTACTTGATCATCAAGTGTGAATCACAGTATGATTTGGGCTCAACTAATAGAAGCCTAATGACTGAGGACTACGATTGGCCCACAGTATTGTGTTCATGTTTGGGTACCTTATCTTAAGAGCAAGTATTTAAAAACAGGGGAATATTCAAGAGCCAAAGCAGAATGATCTGATGGGGGAACATAACAGCTACTCAGCAGTAGATAAAGGCTGGTATAAGAGGGGTGGATTCCCCTGAGAGATAAGCAGGTCCTTGTCACAGGGATGTTCCAGCAGAGGCTGGATGAACTGAAGCAGGGACACCGTAAAGAATATTTTAGCATCACTCTTTGGGGATCCGGAGGTGGAGAAGGTACTTTATGCGTAGTACCATTGTTGAGCCTCTGCATTGAGATTTTATAACCACAGAACAGTGGATTTAAAAAAAATGTTAGTGGACAGCCTTGTCTTGTTCCAGATTTTAGTGTGAAAGCTTCAAGTTTCTGACCATT
>PVJO010017431.1:0-39214 GCA_004026905.1 Hystrix cristata | reverse complement strand
GATGGTGTGCAGAGGAGAGGAGTACTAGAAAGAAAGAAGGGGAAAAGCAGAAAGGCAACAGGGGTGAGAGGGGAAAGGGAAAATATGGAAAATGATGAATGAACCTGCTGTAAATAGGGAGGGAGGGAGCAGAGGGGAGGGGCGGGGGAGAGGGGGGAGAACCAAGATGCACCATGTATAGGTACAGAATAAATGTAATGAATGTGACCATTATATGTAGAATGTACCAATACACGTTCTTGGTTTAAAATTAAAAAAAAAGACTCAACACTTAGGACTGCCCAAATTTTCCTATAATCTGGAGGTAAAGATTAAACTATCACACAGCTGGCTGCAGCAGTTCATGCCTATAGTCTCAGCTAGTAGGGAAGAGGACTGCTCAAGCCCAAGAGTTAAACCAACCTGGGAAAACAGAGAGAACCCATTCAAAACAAGCAGTCTCATGTTTACATTATTTTATAGCCATGTCCATCAGAACCAAACCACCTGAGGGATGAGTTCCACGTCCACGCTTGTAGCTGACTGAGCCCAGAACTGCAGAAGTCACAGGTGGTCATCCTGCAGCCCACACCAGCCAGCTCTCATCACACCATTTTCCTTCCAAGAGGCCTGAGGTTTGGACCCTGGCTTCTCTCTCCACAGACCCAGCCTGTCCCTTGGACCATACTCCCTTCTCTTCCTCCTTCTCAGGGCCAGAACAGGTTAGTTCTTCTCTCCCTATGTCTAAGTCCCCAAAGCAAACTGCCCTGGTGAGAATTTTCTAAGGGTCTCTACTTGAGGAAAAGGGTTTTTTTTAATTATCCATCAACCCAACATTTATTGAGCAACTACTCCATAACAGGTGCTGTTCTAAGCCCAGGGAATGCAGAAGTAAACGTGAGCAAAAACTGCTGGTCTTGGGCCAGGGATTTAGCTCAGTGGTTAGAGTGCTTGCCTTGCAAGCATGAGGCCCTGAGTTCGATCCCCGGTACCAAAAAAAAAAAAAAAAAAAAAAAAAAAAACTGCTGGTCTTGTGTAGTTTTCCCCTGTGGAGGAGGAAAAGACAATGGAGCGAACGAGAGAGTGAACATAATAAGGTGGGAAATTATAGTATAAAAGTTCCACACAGTGTCTGCAAACAGATATAATTCCAAAGAGGATGGTAAGAGAAGCCTCACTGAAAAAAATAATGGTTTAAATAATGACCTGAAAACTATAAGAAATAAGTATCTGAGGGAAACTTTTCCAGGAAGGAGTTGTGGCCACTGCAGAGGCCCTGAGGTAGGAACACAGAAAAAGTCACTAAGTATAGGAAGTTATAGGTTTTTCACTCAAAAAACTAGACCTCAAATTTATCTGACTGTCACAGAATTTTATCCTGATCTTTTAAAAATTCTCCCTACCATCACCTTCATCTTGTGTCTGAAGGCTCTGTCCTGGGCATTGTTTCAGCCACCAGATAGTCTGCATCGGCCATGCTCTCTTCGGTACTGGCAGGGGCCCAGCACCAGAGTCCCAGGAAAAAGAGGAAGGAGAAGGAGGGCAAGAATGCACAGGAACGGGGGACTCGGAGAAGACACACTGCCTGACTCGTGCCCTGCCCTCCATCTGGGCAGAATTCCAGATGAAGAACTGGGAACCAGAAGAGCTCACTCAGGAAACTGCCTCCTTCTGCA
Source organism: Hystrix cristata (assembly GCA_004026905.1). Lineage (NCBI taxonomy): Eukaryota > Metazoa > Chordata > Mammalia > Rodentia > Hystricidae > Hystrix > Hystrix cristata. The sequence goes on along the minus strand of PVJO010017431.1, from coordinate 37,559 downwards.
TCCTTCCCAGCACCACAGCTGTCGACCCTGCCTTATCCCCGTCTGTGCCCTTGCTTGCTGTCAGTCTCCCCCTCAAGGAGAGTGGCTCCCACAAGCCCATCTTGCCTGTCTTCTTCACTCCCACATCACCAGCAGGATCCCAGCTGAGCCCAGACCCGAGGTACCATCGTGTGCATGGATGAGCCTGATGAGGAAAGCTGCTCACCTCGCAGCAGCAAGGAAGCACTCAGGAAGGGAGGAGCCCATGACAAGAGTACACTCTTCCAGGGGACATCTCAGTGACCCACTTCCAACCAGGCCACCTCCTAATGGCACACAAATTCATCAGTGGACTGACCCACTGAGGTGTATCGCTCCCCCATGATCCAGCTACCTTCCCAAAGCCCCACCTCTGACCACATGAGATATGTGGGGGACATTCTGGATCTAAACCATAACCACACAGAATGCTCTTGCTGAGACTCAGGCCAGGAGCTCTGGTCACAAAAACAGACCCATGAGGAGGGATAAGATACGAGGCCAGACACTTCCCCTAGGGGAAGAAAAATACTGCAAGAAACACTGCAATTTCTGTGTGAGAGAAGTTTCCTTTGAAAAGAATACTCACCTGTTTCCTAGCTTAGCCGTGGGTCTTGCTGGCACAGAGAAACAGCCCCACTCCACCTGCCACCACTCTCACCGAGCACCTGAGGATGCTTATCTGAGGGCAGTGCCAGCCCACTTGAGGGAAAGTGTCAGGGTGGGGAGAGTAATGGCAGAAGGTATTTAAAAAGCAGAACTATAATTATTTATGTGAAGAAAAGGTTGTTCTCAGGATGCCATGCAGAGACACAATGTGACAGAACTATTCCCACCACATTAATAATAATAATAAAAAGGCCTTCACCTCCCATGACAAGAAGCTGCAAATCTAAATAATTTTATCTTCTCCTCTGAATATTTCCCAGGATACAACGGTAGCTCTCAGGCAGAGAGAATTATTCACTGAGTACATTAAAATACTCCCTTTCAAAAATGACTTCAAGATAATATTTGTTACATGCCCTTGGTAAGTTCATATATATATAATTTCATATAACTAAAATGCTCAATTTTGTTGATGGAGCAGTTCAAACTTCATCCAGCAATTTAAGCCACTGTAACAGATATAAAAAGAGATCTAGGGGCTGGGGATTTAGCTCAGTGATTAGAGTGCTTGCCTTGCAAGCACAAGGGCCTGAGTTCGATCTCCGGCACCAAAAAAAAAAAAAAAAAAAAAAGAGATATAGTTATGCCATGTCTGAAATATCAGTGATATCAATGCATTCACACACCATGTTAGATTTATTCTTATATAAAATGCCATAAAATCAAAGCACCACATCTCAATTAAAGAGGCACCGAAATATTCAAACTGTTCCCCTGCTCCATAATAAATATTAGTCCCCTAAGTTTTCAAACACCAAAGGAATGAAAGTGTTGACATCACCTACAAACAGGACATCTTGTGGAAATAAGCACACTGCTGTAGCTCAGTGTCAGAACTTGTCCCGTTGCACAACTTCTAAGAGTCATCTCAATCCACATGTTCAGGCACTAGACAAACTCACAAGTCTGAAAGTGTAAGCCAGGAGGCCACTGAAATTAATTAGTTCATTATGTTTTACAGCCTCGAAGGACTAAAGGAAGTGAATGATTCAACTCTTTCATTTTGCAATTGAGTATAGAATTGTTGAATAATTCACCCAAGGCATGACTGGACCCATATTTCTCAAGCACACAGGAGATGCTCTTTAATTTACAATAGCCTCCATCTAGTTAATAGGCAAAATACTGTTTGGAAAGGGAACTGAACAAGGAAAATGAAGTTCATAAGGTCACGTTAGCAACTACAGATATGGCATCTTCTGGAAAGTCTGTGTTCAATAAAAAGTTGATATTTGTGAATGAATAAATGGATGAATGAAGTTCTTGAGGAAAAAATTTCTTCAAATTTTATCTCATTCTGGCCATGGGAAAACCTTTGTAGCTCTCCTTTCTGTATCTGTCTAGCAGCATGCTAGAACAAAAAGCTTTCCTGAGTCAGAAGCATAATGGAGAACAGCATTCAAAGGCTTCCCTGCATTGAATTCTTCTGTTCCTATGTGTAGTACATTTTCAAGAAGACTCAACCTCTGAGTGTCTCCTCTGAATACAAGGTGTATCAAACTTCATCAGAAAGTTCTAGTAAAATAGTCCGATCCTATTTTTAAATTTAGGTGTGCCGTTATGTTCACTTCTAGCAGAACTCTACTGCCTTCACAAATACTAATTTAACATGAAATCAAGGGAGGCTCCATTTCTTGGCCCTTTACCTGAGGACCTTTATCATGGTTTGTATCTAGATCCCCACCCCCCAAAGCCTCACACACTCATAGGTGGGATTAAAGGTGTGCGGTACTAGATTACTCCACTAATTGGTTTACCATAGTTCTGGCAATGGCTGAATGGCTTTACTGAAAGCAGAAACCCCACCCTGGATGTGTAGCCTGGGTTTGATGTCTGGTTGGAATAGAAAGGGAAAGAGGCTTGGTGTTTACTGCCTCCTGCCTGCCTTGCCACGGACTGTTTCTCCTCTGCATTGCCCCTGTGCCATACTGCCCTGCCTTGGAGCCAGCTGGCTATGGACTGAGACTTCTACAAACTGTGAGCCAAAATAAACCTTTTGTCCTTTAACTTGTGGGTGTCAGGTATCTTGTCCCAGCAGTGAGGAAGTAACTAAGACACACGAATTATTTATACACTTTACCTATAGTCTCAACCTATTGTGGAGTACGTTTGGTTGTTTGGTGTTTGTTTAATTGCTTGTTTAAATCATCACTGTTTCATAAAAATGCTGAACACTTACATTCCGTACCATTCTTTAATACCTCATCTCTTCTTGCATTTTACTGTTTCCTATTTCACATACGCATCTTCATCCCCCAGTGAGATTATAAAACACTTAGTGTCAGGAGCCACATTTTAAAGCATCACTGTGAGTAGCCAATAAATCCATGTTATCTCACCTCAGGTTTAATTGCTTGAAGCCACTGGGAAGAAAGAGCTATGTGAAAAGTGTTCTGCAGTCAGACAGTATAATTAGAAATCCACTCTTCTCCCAACTGATTCCATGCACTGAGGAAAGGACTCGGCAGTGGAAAGGACCCCAAAGTAGTCCACTTGAGATGTCTAATGAGGAAATGCCTTTCTTTCTTTTTTTAAAGGAGTATAGTAATACTTACATTTCAACATATTGGCTAGTGTAGTTGGTAGTTCACATATCTTTGTATATATGATGGTGAGATTTGAAATGGGAAATAAAATGATTATGTGGATTTAAGGAGGTTCATTCACTCACTACTTCACTCAACAAGCATTTACTGAGCATATACTAAATACCAAACTACCACAAGTCATGCCACAATACCCACAGCCTGAGCTGTCTCCTCAGCTCTCTCTGTACATTATGCATCAGGGCCTGCAGGCAAAGACTGATAAACCACTCTGGGACAGGAGTGAGGCAAGCTATGAAGAGGCTTGGGGAATATCCTAAGGAAAAGTCACACCAAAGCTGAGTCTTTAATATGAGTAATTTTTGACAAAAAGTATTTGGGGTGGCAATACCAGTGTGGAGAATTTCAAAGGCAAGCATAAGTAAAAAAGCAAAGGTTTGTATGGAGCATGGAGGAACCTGCAAGTCATCAAGCCCAAGTCAGGGAGTATTGGTGGATGATAGAAAAGAGCCAGATCCCAACCTCAAATGCTCCAGTAAAACTCTGGGCTTTTCCCATAGATGGCAGGAGCCACTGCAGGGTTTGAAGCATGTGAACCACATAGTCCAATTTTGTTCAAGCCAGATGACACTGGAAATTAGTGCAGCATAGAACTGGGAAGGAGGAGCTGCTAGAGGGTTACTGTTCCCTGTAGAGAGAAAGGGAGCACCTAAAATTTAGTAAGTAAAATGAGCAGGTCCTGGTTAAAAAAAAAAAAAAGTAGGGATATGTTATAAAGGGAAGGAAGAAGCCAAGATTGTGCCTAATTTGCAGGCATAGGTGGATTAGGATTATATCAATCAAGACAGAAGTTTCCAGGGTGGAAGATGGTTTCCTAAATGTAACCCAAAATTGTTCAGTTTGAAGAAGAGTCTCTCTCATTGACCCCCTTTTATTTCAGTAAACTCATGGATCATACACTTGTCCAGCATCCCGATTATGACAGAGAGAAAGGATAACAAAAAACAAAATCAAGACATAAATGAGCCTGACAGGCTGCAATGTGTATTACCAAAATTAAGCTCAACCAGAAACCTGAAAAACTGCATTATACTGGGAAGAGGTGATTTGACAAGTGTTCACATGGAAATATATGAGAAATTTAGTAGCACTTAAACCCAATATAATCTGTATTAAATCTGAAAATTTAGACTTCATTCATAACAATATGTAGTACAGTTGTAACACTGTGCCTCACATTGAGGTAGGTCATTAGAGTGGATGGGGACATCCAACATCGCTAGGTAGGCTATTCCCACTGTCCAGCAAAGTCCCTTTAGCCCATAGAAATCTCTTGCATTTATTTTGCAAAGTGGAAATGGTTTTGCAGTAATAGCTCAGAACCAGTGGTCCTGATCCTGGCTCTCATCATCCCCAGGTAAATTCTCACGAGTCAAACCCCATCTAGGGGTTTTCATTTGCTCTGAGATTAAGATGGCCACTGCGGTACCCCAAAGTTTACAGGCAATCTGTAACCAGGATGGGGAGGTGCAGAAATCTTCCTCCTGAGGAACGTCTAGCAGACCCAGGATGTTATCCTGGGAGGAAGACAGAGATGAACACTAATGTTGGTCTCCAGATATCTGAAGGGCAGGCCAGTGAAAGAGGAGGTTTCTGCCCTGGATCAGGTCTGCTAATCCTCCATCAAGGGTGCAGACTACAGAGAAGCAGGTTACAGCCAACACAGAAAGGACCCAATCACTGTCACAGAGGAGCAATGGTCAGCCTGTGGGGACCTGGGCCCCTGAAGATGTGCAGGCAACTTTACCTCCTAGACAAAAGTGGGCTCACTCTAAAAGTTCTATTTTGCAGTTCTGGAATCAAAGGCATGCATACTCCACCTACAGTGCCACTCAGTGGCTTGACCTTGTGGCAAGGTGCTGTAGGTCACAAAATACATCCATGCAACAAGTGCTGGGCATTCATTTCATAGCACGCATATTTTCATAGGCTGGTAAGATATGGTCTGCCCTCAGGTCACTCAGTGTGAGAGGCAGATCTGTGAACAAACCAATACAGCACACATGATAAACACGGCTGAGGAAGGACTGGGTGCAGTATGGACCTGGACAAGGAGTAACAGGAATGGCATTTCCTGCGAGCCACAAGAAAGGAGAAAGGACAGGCAACTACCCTTCTCCTGCTAGCCTTGATAGAGACACACTTCTTACAGGCACCACTATCACAGTTTCAATCAGAAGTGGATCACTTCCCTTGCAGTCTTTTGTCATCTTAATTTGTAAGTTTGCTTCACTCTGTTACAGACACAGAGCGGGATGATCTCCTGGCTCACAATCCTCCTCTTCTGGTAACAAACTTTCCCACCCTAAAACACAGAGGTGGGCATGGGACCCAGCTAAGCATTACTTATTACTCTCCAAGGGGTGCACAACTGGTATTGTGCTATGCCGATCAGATTCTGTCCCTGCAGCTATGTTTAACCCAAGGTTAGAAAAGGGAAGTTCTCTCTACTCTCACATCCCTGCGCTAAACACACACAAGCGAGGAGCTGCTTGTGGCTGTGCTCCCCTCACAGGAGCAACATTCGCCTGCACTGAGAGACTAAAACCAAGGTGCTAGAAGAATCGGCGCCAAGAGATACACGGAACCCCGTGCGTGTTCGTGCCCCTTGTTCCAGTTTCTGAGATCTCTGGCTCTCCCTTGGTCTTGAACATTCTTTTTTCAATTTTGTAAATCACCTATTTCAATTTCCAAAGTCACTTTGAACAAAAATAAACATCTGACGAGATCATTCTATAAAATTAAACTTAGAAAATAAAATCAATCCAAGCCAATGTGAGATGCACTAAAGATGAAGAGATTGTTTGTTTCCATTTGTCAACTAAGAACATTTCTGAGAACCAACAATGTGGCAGGCAATATAATAAATAAAGTTAAGATATGCATAAAGAATCACACATGACATTATTTACAAGGTAAAAAGTCGGAATATTTCAAAATCAGTGAGCCATGGCAAGTGAGCAGTTAGGAAATCATAAATAAGCAGGGTGGCTTTTGGCCATACTGATGGAACCCAGCTGAAAACCAGCCCTGATCGTATGTTAGATTACTCCTTTTAATTCACCAGAAAAATTAATTATCATCCTTGAATTCTCAGTGGTTTTAAAGAGATAGATCAGAAAACAGAAAGAGGTTAGAGGTAGTAATTGAACATTGAGTTTATGCCAGTTTTTCTGATTACACACATCAGACAATTTATCTCCTGCTAATTGAACTGTAGAGCTTCTTCCATCGGGGTTTGGGACTAAATTTGAAATGGGTAGACCCTTACAAAATTATTTGGTCAACAAGGTAAGAATAGGCCTAGTCAGCTATGTTGCATTTCTAAGCTATTTCTACCAGTTAATTACACTGTGGGCCTCAGGAGCCGGCAATCGTTAATGTTATTATTTTGATTACCAAGCATTTTGGAGTAAATGACCTATGGACTGCAGGACTGGTCAATTTCAAAATCAAAGCAATCCAAAAAGGCTAATCAGTGCTCTGCCATTGCAGGCTGGATTGATAGGACACAGCTAAGAACATCATGCTGTGAGCAGAAACCAAAGGCAGCACACGGAGAAGTAACAGATAAGGTGGGTGAAACAAAGAACCAATCCCCTCTCCAGCCAGAATTTCCATGATTCACAAAGCTTCTGCTGCACAAAAGCAGGGGGACAACTTCATTTAAGACAACAGGAAGAAAACTGAATATTATAACAAGATAATAGGCTCCTGCTTGTGCACAACTATGTGTGTGAAGTCAGAATGTCTGCTGCTCACAAATTGCTTGATATTGCTATCAGCACAAGCAGAAATGGTGACAATAATTTGCACACGCATCCTCAGGAGAAATCACTTTTGTCTGGTTGTGTGACTCAAGAGCTGTCACTCTCTGCAATGGGGCACATGCTGAAATTTTTCCACTCATTTTAAAAAACTTGTGACCTTCAGCCAACTGCAGTTGGAAAAGGAGCCAGCTGATAATTTATTACAGCTATGCAGAGTGTACTGACAAAGATAAACCAATAAAGGGGGAAAAATGGCCTTTCCAGAAAGAACAGAAAGAACTGAGGATATTTTTTTCATTTTTTTAAAAATTATTTTAAATGTAAAATAAATGGGGTGTGGTATGATAATTTGATACATGTAAAAGGTGTATAATGATCAAATCAGGGTAGTTAACATTTCTATCCCCTTAAATAGTTTTTTAATTTTTAATTAATACCTAATAGTCTTTAACTTTATAGTACCACATGGAGTCTTCAGGCACGCAGGATGTTTTATGTAAGTGTACTTTACGAAATCCTACAGCACTAAAACTGGGCCATGTTTGAAGATCAGATATCATTTCCATGTCACATTAAAAGTTCTAGTCACCAGCTTTCTTGGTATTTTTAGGAGAAGGTTTCAGTGAAGAACTAAAAATTAAAATATCTGGAAGACAAATAAGCTCTGAATCACATTTTCGAAATATATATTGCCTCTGGTATTTTAAAATATTCCCTAACTACAGAAACACTGGAGCAAAAGATTATAAATAAAAACAAAACCAAAAAAAAATCCTACTTTTCCATATTCATAAAAGGCTCACTAGGGAGATTTGAATGTTTTTGACAGTGCTTTTAGAGACTCGCAAAGCACTCACAGAGTAATCTCAGAAGAACTTATTTAAATGAGCCGCCCTTCCCAAAGCTCTTCAAAACTCTGTTGGCTTCATGTCTTTCTATATTTTAATTCTTTATTCCTAAAGGACAGTAGGATGTATGAGTGTACTTAATATTTTACTGGCTTTACAAACAGAAAGCACAATTTTCCCAGAAAGAACTCACCCAAGTAGCAGTTTCATAGTTGGTTATTACTCAGCGGTACCTGAATCTGCAAAATAAAATCCAGACTCTTCAGCCAGGTCCCCAGGGCCTGCTGCATCTACATGTGCCTCCTTTGCAAACAGGGCATCATTTCACCCCATCCCAGGCGCTCAACTGGCCTGCCCAGCATATCACATCATCTGTGCTTCACAAGCTGGGCACACAAGCCCCGCCATGGGGAAAAGTTTACAAGGTCACAGGGAGATGGGAAAATATGATGAATGTTTAAGTTTTTTAAAAGTTACTATAATAAAAGGTACATTGCCAAGAATGATAGGATAAGTGTGTTTGAAACAATGATTGGAATTAATCCCAATGTGTCTTTTACTATAATTAATTATTTAATTTAAACGACCACCATACACTTTAATCACACTTTGTTGATCAACCATTTTTTAGTCATTTCTGTCAAATAAAAATATTACAGTGTGTCTTCATTCAATTTATTCACCACATCTGGCACTATGTAACTTCTGGCTCTTCCCCCAAGTCAAAATGACCATGAAAAGTCAACAATTCAGGACACAGAGGCAGCCACAATAGCACAGCTAAAGACATTCAGGAAAGAGGACGTCCAGAACTGCTTCAGAAAGTGGCAAGAATGATGAGATAAGTGTGTTCAAAGTAAGAGGGAGTATTGTGAGGGAGATTCATGGCAACATGTCTTTCACTGTAATATTTGCTTTTAATTTAAATAGGCACGATCACAAGGAATACCTCAGCCCTCACTGCGGAGTTGCTTTCCCTGTGGAGTCTCCTCAACCTCCCTTCTCCTCACCCACACAGCCTCAGGCAGCCAAGCCCCTGTGTGGCAGCATTTACCACAGCACAGAAGCCAGCACCTAACTGCTCACAGGGACTGGGCCTGAGGATAGACGGGCACTTCCTCCACCTGACAGGACCTGGCACAGGCAGGCAGCAGACGCTGAGTGAAAGAATGAATAAATGAATCGATGAATGCCACTAAGAAGGCATTGGAGACTTCCAGTCAAAACAGTCCAGGAGTCTACATTATCCAGTGAGGAAATACAGAGAAAATTTTAAAAGCCACAGCCAGACTCAGGTACAAGCCAAATCTCTCAGTCACCAAAATGCAGAACAGAGAAACAAAGTAAATGGGCTGAAACACGGGTTTTAGACCTTGGTCTGGGAAAAGGTACCCCTAGGAAAACCCCCACAGCTGCAGGGCATGAAGTCCCCCCACAGAGTCTGGGGACGGAGGCTAGGCTAAGTGTGAGGCTGCTTATGTCTGACCACTGACACACTGCACAGATAATTCAGGCTCTGCCATTTGGTAGCTATGTGATTCCGGGTTAGCTACCTGGGTAAGCCTACCTGGGCCTTAGTTTTCTCATCTGTAACAGGAGGTTAGTAAGAGTTCACTTCAGTCGTTGAGACTAAATGAGACTAAATGAGTATTTTAAAGTACTCAGAACAACATCTGGCATCTTACAAGCCTTGACTATTACTATTATTACTACTGGTTTTTACATTATTATTATCATTGTCATTGTTGAAAGGGTGTCAGACCTCCTCTTGCCTATCACTGCTGGGGGAGCAGGTTCTATGGAGCTGAGGGGCTAAGCTTGGAAGAGAGGCTCAGACATGGCCTGTGGCCACAGAGAGAATCAAAATGTCACTGGCCACGTGTCTGGCTGGGCCAACCTCTGGAAATCCTAGGGCACAGGAGACCCACACTCTCAGGTAAGCCTGATTCTGGCCTGCTAGATCAGATAAGCAGGGAGAGGCGATCCCAAAACAACAGCAACAAGAACGGGGTGGGTGGGCAGGAAAGAGAGATCAGGAGAGAGACAGACAACAGAAGGGCCTACTGTAGAGAAGGAATCTGGCATGTCCCCCCCACCTGCTTTGTGATTTGGGTTAATTATTTCCTTCCTGTATCAATGCCCATTTTTCATTTCTGAACTTACAACTACTGTATGGTACAAATTAATAAGGCTTATGATGCAACTCTCTACTAAAAACAACTTGCCTACTTACTAAGAGTATATCCAAAAGACTTCCAAGAAATCTTAGAAGCCAAACAATGTCTGTGTTAGGAAGCAAAAAATTGCCATGAACAGAAAATTTCAATCTAAGAAACAAAACCCAGAAGACTTCAAAATGAATAGACCATGTTGCTACTAACAACTAAAAAATTTCACTTTTGTTCCTATCATCATCTCAAAAAGAAAATTAAGAAATGGCAACCTTCTGGGTTTGCTTCTAATAGTCTAAATGAAAATATACGTACAAAATGATCTGAAACCAAGAAGCCTAATCAAAAGATTTTTCATTAAAGAAAGTATATGAAATTAGTTTTTTAAGGACTCATGAGTGGTGGGGAAAGAACAGAAAATTCAACTGCTGTAAAATTAAATGAGATGGGTACAAGTCACCCTGACCTTTCAGCCACAAAGGAAGATCAGAGAACTGTTATCAAGGCCTTAGACTCTCCTGCATTTGATCTGGCTGGGTAAATGTCACTGTGTTCAATGAGAAAAACAATTTCTGTGTCTGGAGGGCCTGGGCAGAATGGCCAAGACAAAAGTGTGGCATAGGTCTCCCTACCCTCCAGCCTCTCTCTCTGTGTCCCTCTGACTTTTCCTGTGCATCCCCCACCCTGAAGACCAAGGCCTTTGCTTCTTTTCCCAGTTCCTGTCAGCATCCAGGGTACCCAAAGCCCAACTATCCCAGGCAGTCCTCTGTACCTACATCATTCCTTCCTCTACCTCCAAACTCTGACAAAATTCCTTCAAGCACCTCTATGTCGCTGAAATTTAGAGTAACATGATGGACTGCAGTAACCCAGCCACACTCCTGCTGCTAACACATAGACATGCAGAAAAAATGGGACCTTGAAAGTTTTGTGTGCAGCCCAGCTCAAAAGAAAGAGCAGTCTTACACCTTCTGAGGAAAGTGGACAGAGACGTAGCCTTTAGGGGCTGGGAGCTAGGATTTTAATGTCCACACAGCAGTGTGCTGGGACTGGAGACCCCAGTATAAAACTGAAGCTATTCCAAGAGTTCTAAATCCCTGAGCCAGGTGTGGCAGTACACACCTGTAATCCCAGCACTCAGGAGACTGAGGCAAAAGGATCACTCAGAGTTCAAGGCCAGCCTAGGCTACATAGCAAGATCCTGTCTCAAAAAACAAGCAAACAGGGATTGGTGATTTAGCTCAGTGCTAGAGCACTTGCCTAGCAAGTGCGAGGCCCTGAGTTTGATCCCCAGCACAAAAAAAAGAAAGAAAAGAAAGAAAGAAAGAAAGGAAGGAAGGAAGGAAGGAAGGAAGGAAGGAAGGAAGGAAGGAAGGAGGGAAGAGAGAGAAAGAAAGAAAAGAAAAGAAAACAATCAGTAGACCAGATAGCAGCAAGAAAGCCTGGTACCTCTCTGGGGTCCTTGACAAATCAAAATTCTAACCATGCACCACGTGAAAGGATTTATGGTCTGAATTTATGCTACTCAGAAAGTGAAGAAATCTTCAACCATGATATTAACCACACAACTGGTCCAAAATCAGAAGTCCCTTGGTCTCAAAAGAATCAAATGCAAAACACTCTAAAGGAGAACTTCCCTCACCCTTGCCACACAGGAGTTCACAGCAAAACAAATAAAACTTTCTGTTAAAGATAAGCTCGCCATCAAAATGATGCAGAAACTAATCACCAAAATCAATAGATACAACAAATATGAGAACGAACACTTAGAAGTCTGTAAATAATACAAAATTTTCAAATAGATCATTTGAAAATCCATTCAAATGATTAGAGAGAAGAAAACAGGAACAATGTAGAAAGAAAAGCACAATATAAACAAAAATCTTGGAAAAGGCTCATCTGACTAGCAGAAGTAAAAAATATTGTCATTCAAATTGAAAATTCAAAGGACAAATTAAACAGCTGAAAAGAACATTTATTAGTAATCTGGAAGACAGACCTAAGGAAATTGCCAAAATGTAATAAGGACAAAATTGTTAAAAATAAATAAATAAATAAAAAGAGAGAGATCAAATTCCATCTAGCCAAATTCTTTTTTTTTAGCACTGGGGATCAAACTTGGGGCCTTGTGCTTATGAGGCAAGCACTCTAACCACTGAGCTAAATCCCAGTCCCATCTAGCCAAATTCTAAGAGAGCAAATTAAATATTTTTCCATATGTTAGATATAAATCAGTAAGTGATACATTTACTCAGCAAGGATTATTCATATTTTTGAAAGTTTATTATTCCAAATGACTACTCTTTTAGTGATGAGATTTTAAAGAAAATAAATTCCCCAACACATTTAAATTATATGCCACTTTAGAAGTACTCACTTGGGTTTGGGGATTTAGCTCAGTGGTAGAGTTCTTGCCTAGTAAGCATAAGGCCCTGAGTTCAATCCCCAGCACCAAAAAAAACCAAAAAGAATTACTCACTTAATGATCCTGATTGTAAGATCTATCTTCTATAATAATGACAAATCCTAATTTGATAAACAGGAAAACAGGAGACAACATTATTATTGTTGTTTTAATTAACTCCTCTCTCCCACATCCATACACTCCTTTTGGTTTGCTTCAAGGAGCCTCTATAATGAAGTGAAGAGGAAATAGATTTCAATTTCTCACTAATTTTCATTACAAAATCAAAACTGTACACCTGTACAAAAAGGCAACCTCAAGAGAGATGAAAATACTTGTTAAAAAAAAAAAAAGAAAGAAAATATTTGTAAAGCAGCTTATTGAGGAACCCAGTGGGAGGCTTGGGCTCAGGAGAGGAGGATCATGGTACCTGTATACTGTGGTGGGAGACCAGGTTTGGTAGGTATAATCTTCAGAGGGAATGGACCTGAAGGAGATGACATTTAGTTCAGTGGTATGCTTGAGTTCTTACACTGTTGCCTAAATCTAGCAGAAATTAGTGGTCTGAATTACTATAGGTCAATATCTGGGTGGGCTAAGCGTCTTCACTAAAATTATAGATCTCCTGCCCTGGTTAAGGGCAATTTGTGGGTGGTTCTTAGGGTTTGTTAGTATTCAGTTGATATGTGATGCCATTGTTGCCACTAACTTTACTAATATAGCCAAGGTGACACACTTATTGTTGTCAATTGGTTTTCTCTGTATGCCAATAACTGGATTGCCTAGAAGTCATGTTCAATACTGCAGCAAACTCCCAAAGAGCCAGGGACAGAGCCAAAGAAGTCACAAATCCCAGCACAAAAAACAAACAAAAAAATAGACCCATGAAAAAACAAGCAACAAAAACCCTCTAAAAACTCCCAGTTCTCCCAAAATCAGCTCAGCAGGCATCAAAGGGGAAGAAATCATAAGCCACACAGCAGAAAGATCTGAAAGGGTATCAATGGAGGTAAAACAGTTCAATAAATTGCTTTGCAAATTTAAAGAAGATATAACTAATCAGATAACAACCCTAATGAAACAAATAATCAGGGAGTCTAGAGAAGAGACTAATAAAAATCTAGTGGAACTAAAGAAAGATGCAAAACATGAATGCCCAGCATAGAAAAAAAACAGAAGTCCATAAAAAAGTTCGAAACAGAAATCCAGGAGATTAAAAATGTGAAGACAGAGTGTCAGATCAAAGGACAGGGCTGGGATCAATGAACAATTAACGAGAGATACCTTGAAAACAAGAGAACATGAAAAATGGATCCAACAGCTTCTAGATGACTCAAAGAAGACTAGTATAACTGTGATTAGAATTACTGAAAAATCAGAACACAGAACAAAGGGCATACAAAAACCTGTTTACAGAAATAATAGCAAAAAAGTTTTCCAGATATGGAAAAAGAATTTAACACATGGATGAATGAAACATATAGCACCTTGAAGAGAGGAAAAAAAAAAAAAAACACTCCATGCCACATATTAAAATACCAGAAATCCAAAACAAGAACAGAATCATAAGGGCTGCAAGAGAAAAGTAACAAATCACCTATAAAGGAAAATACATCAGAATTACAACAGACTTCTCAATGCAAACCTTAAAGGCAAAGAAAGCTTTGAATGAAGTGCTTCAAGCTCTGAAAGAAAATAAGTTCCAATCCAGACTGTTATATCCTGGAAAATTATCTTTCAAAATTGATGGAGAAATAAGATATTTCCATGATAAAAAAAGATACTAAAGAAATCCATGACCAGCAAACCAACACTCCAAAAAGTTCTCTGAGAAGGAGATAATGAAGCTAACAATGCCAAAAGGTTCAATAAAATGAACGCATCAGGAAGGGCTGGTAATTAAGTACAAGGGAAAGAAACCAAAACAGCAACAGGGAAATAATACAATCACAGGAATACCTATCAATTATAATTATCAATGTAAATGGACTCAACTGGGCAATCAAAAGACACAAATTAGCAGAATGGATCAAGAAATCCAGGGGTAGGCTATATACAAGAAACACATTTAACACAAAAAGAAACTCATAGACTAAAAATCAAAGGATGGAAAACAATATTCCATGCAATCGGAACCCAAAAACGAATAGGAGTAGCTACCCTATTTTCAGACAAAGTGAACTTCAAACCAAAGTTGATCAAAAGAGGCAAAGAAGGACATTACATATTAGTTAATGGAACTATTCAACAAGAAGAGAGATAACAACTGCAAACATATATGCACCAAACCAAGAAGCACCCAATTTTATAAAAGAAACACTAACAGACAAAACAGGTACGATAAACATCAATACAATTATAATGGGGACCTCGATAACCCCCATCACAAAGATAAAATATCTGAAGAAAACAGGTATGGAAAGTCTTTGCCTTAATATGATAAAAGCCATTTATGATCAACCTACTGCCAACATTATATTAAATGATGGAAAACTGAAAGTGTTCCATCTAAAATCAGGAACAAGATAAGGATGTCTATTTTCACCACTCCTGTTCAACATAGAGCTTGAAACATTAGCCAGAGCAATCAAGCAAGAGAAAGAAATAAAAGGGATATGTATGGGAAAGGACAAAGTCAAAGCATCATTATTTGCAGATGACATGATACTTTACTTACAAAACCCAAAAAAACCCCACCAAAAGACTCCTAGAATTAATAACCAAATTCAGTAATGTAGCAGGATACAAAATAAATACAAAAATCAATAGCATTCCTATACACTAATAATTAACTCACTGAAAAAGAAATTAAGAAAACAATACCATTCATAATCACCATGAAAAATTAAATACTTAGGAATGAACCTAACCAAAGAAGTGAAAGACCTCTACAATGAAAACTACAGTACTCTGAAAAAGAAGATTGAAGAGGATATAAGAAAATGGAAAGAGACCCTGGAGAGGCAGAATCAATATAGTCAAAATGGCCACACTTCTAAAATTGATATACAGATTTAATGCAATCCCAACCAAAATACCAACAGCATTTCTCAAAGATCTAGAGAAACAATCCTAAAATTTATATGGAACAAGAAGAAACCCAAATAGCAAAAGCAATCCTGGGTAACAAAAGCAAAGCAGATTGCATCACAATCCCAGACTTGAAGTTATACTACAAAGCTATAGTGACTAAGAGAGCACCTACTGGCACAAAAACATTGTCTTGTGGATCAATGAAACAGACTATAAGAGGCAAAAACAACCCCAGATACCCACAGCTATCTGATCTTTGGCAAAACATACACTGGAGGAAGGATAGCCTCTTTAATAAATGGTGCTGGAAAAACTGGTGTAGACACATATATCTCACCATGCACTAAACAAAAATCAAAATGGAACAAAGATCTAAATGTTAAAACAGAAACACAATTTTCTAGAAGATAAAATAGGTACAATTCTTGAAGACATAGGTGTAGGCAAGGACTTTTTTAATAGAAGCCCCCTATATATTTGAGTTTCTCATATAAGAGAAACCATGCAATATTTAATCTTGTGTATCTGATTTATTTCATTTAACATTAGGGTCTCAAACTGGGTTCCATTTACCTACAAATACCTCAAGTTTATCTTTCTTTCTAGCAGAGTAGTACTCCATTGTGTATAAATACATTTTCCTTATCCATTCATCTGCTGATGGACATATATGCTGCTTCCAAGATTTAGCTATTATAAGTTGTACTGTTATAAACATAGGTATACATGTATCCCTGTATTTTTTTTTAACACTTTGGGGAAGATAACTAGAAGGGGAACAGCTGAGTCAAATGCACAAGCTGAGTCTATAGCACAAGAAATAATACCAAGAATCAACAAATGGAATAATAATAAATTTAAAAGCTTCTGCACAGCAAAGGAAACAAGCAACAGAGTGAAGAGACAATCTACAGAATGGGGAAAAATTTTGCCAACTATTCCTCAGACAAAGGACTAATCTCAAGAATACTTAAAGAACTCAAAAAATTAGACCCCCCAAAATAAAAGACTCAGTAAAAACATGAGCAACTGAAATGAATAGATACTTCTTAACAGAAGTACAAATGGACAATAAATACATAAAAACATTCAACATCATTGGCCATTAAAGGAATGCAAGAAATGCAAATTAAAACTACGTTTGAGATACCATCTTACCCCAGAAAGAATGGTTATTAGCAAAAAGTCTAATTGTAACAAATTCTGGTGAGGATGTGGAAAAAAACAAACTGTTTTACACTGCTGGGGGAAATGTACACTAGTACAACCACTATAGAAATTGGTATAACAATTTCTCAAAAACTAAAAATATGAATTTTATTTGACTCAGCCATTCCCCTTCTAGTTATCGTCCCCAAAGTGTTAAAAAAATCATCATACAGGGATACATGTATACCTATGTTTATAACAGTACAACTTACAATAGCTAAATCTTGGAAGCAGAATATATGTCCATCAAAAATGAATGGATAAGGAAAATGTGGTATTTATACATGATGGAGTACTACTCTACTAGAAAGAAAGATAAACTTGAGGTATTTGTAGGTAAATGGATCCCAACTTGAGACCCTAATGTTAAATGAAGTAACTCAGATGCACAAGATTAAATATTGCATGGTTTCTCTTATATGAGAAACTCATATACGATGGGAAACTCGTATATATAGAACAAAATAGAAGATAGATAAATAGGAAGTAGGGAGATGTGCAAATAAATGCCCCAAATAGGTATATCCCATTGTTTCAAAGACATTTTAATATGCATGTTAATTTGTTTCATTTATACTACGCACTAGTTTCTCTCAACTCATTGAAAAGAAAGTTTTGTGCTATTATCTGTTTGTTTCTTCTTTGTAAGAAAGAACTTTTTTTGTCTGTGTCTTGTACTCTGAGTAACTACTTTGAAGATAATGATACACGGTACGTTAACTATTGTTATTATTTTGTCATGAAATTTTGCTTTATTTTTTCATAAAAAACATTACCCCATCTGTGTCATTCTAATATGGCAACATAAAATGAACTAAGACAGTTACATGTCCCTAATGCAGACACACAGAGAAGAAAAGGTTTAGGTGGTTTAGAATGCAGGTACAGCAATGGGCTTTGGAGCCAGAGCAATCTGTTTTAATAACAATATAATCTGGGGTTGGGGATTTAGCTCAGTGGAAGTGTTTGCCTAGCAAGCACAAGGCCCTCAGTTCAATCCCCAGCACCCCTCTTCAAAAAATAGCTGTGTCATCCATGTGTTTCTTTTAACCTCTTTCCATCTAAAGGTTAGAAATAAAACACACAGTTGTTATGAGTATTAAATTACATCAAATTGTGTTACGAAGTGCTTGACAGAACAACACCAAGTATTTGCTCTAAGAATGTAGCCATCATGATTACTACAAGACAATGCAAGATGCAGTTCCAGGGAGCAGGGCTTTGGACTCAAATGCCAACACCTTCACTTACCAGGCAAAATCATTACACACAAGTTACATAGTCTGAACCTCTTTGAACCTCAGATCCTTAACTGTAAAACTGAGATAGCAGCCACATTGTGGCACTGCTAAAACAACTTACTTCTTCCCAGAAGAATTAAAAACATCATACTACAATGATATATGTACAACATGTTTATAGCAACACAGTTTGTAATAGCTAAATCTTGGAAACAACCCAAATAAATGCCCAAAAACTAATGAATGGCTAAAGAAGATGTGGTTTTTCTATACAATGGAGTATTACTCTGCCATAAAAAGGACAAAATTGAGATATTTACAGGTAAATGGGTACACCTTGAGAACACACTCTTAAGTGAAATAAATCAGACACACATGAGTACATATTGAATTGTTTCGCTGATATGAGAAACTGTAAGTGTAAATAAGGACAAAAAATAACAGATACTATGTAAAAGAAAGATAATATTCAACAGTGAGGAGAATTATAAAGGGAGGGGAAAAAGCAAGGGAAAAAGGGGGAAAATGTAAATAAAGCTACTGTAAATAGGAAAGGGAGGGGTAGGGAAAAGTGGGGGGGAACCAAAATATATCATGTACAGGTACAAATTAACTATGATAAAAGTGATCACTATATACACAATTTACCAATACATGTTCTTGGTAAATAAAATTGAATTTTAAAAACTATATTAACTTACACAATATGCATAAAGAATTTAGTATACGACCTGGCACATAGGAAGCCCTTAATCAATGGTAGGTATTATTATTTTTAAGTACAACTTGCTACAACCAGTTTAACTGCCAGCAGATGTGTGATTAAGCAAAATCACTACATGACCTTTGGAATGTTAAGGCACGAAGAGGTAAATTTTAATTTGTAATTCCCTCCAGGACAAAAACATCTGTTTACTACCTGCCAGGTACTCCACATATTAACTGATGACTTGCCCATACAAAAAGATGTGTTGCCCTACCCCTCATGTAAAAGGCACAACAAATAAAAATGGCTATATGCATTTTAAAATATGAACTTCTACAAAAATGTTAAATTAAAATGGGAGCTCAGTAGGGAATCACTAATGAGATGTTTGAAAATATAAAGCATCTGTCTTCACATTGTGCCAATTAACCCGATGTCCTTACTCCTTTAAAACCATAAGTACCAATTACCAACAAGCAGGCCAGTGAGCAGCTCTAGTTTCTCTTTCTTTCCTTCCTTCCTTTCTT
Organism: Hystrix cristata; assembly: GCA_004026905.1. NCBI lineage: Eukaryota > Metazoa > Chordata > Mammalia > Rodentia > Hystricidae > Hystrix > Hystrix cristata. The sequence goes on along the minus strand of PVJO010017431.1, from coordinate 18,357 downwards.
CCTTCCTTTCTTTCTTGCAATTAATGATTTTAGGTATTTGTTTTATAAACGCAATAAAAAATAAAAATGAAGTAGCCATAATTTCTAAGGTTCCTTCCACTTTGATTTTTGTTATTCTGATTTAATATATTAAAACTCAGTCCTACAATAAGCTGCTCATTCTAAGTGGCTCACTTAAACATACCTGGTGACTCCCTGAACAAAAGAATTAGGAAAGTGAAAGGTTCTGCCTGGTAATTCTGTTTAAAAGAAAGTTAACATACGATAACTGCTTTCACTGCTCCCAAAATTAAAAATATACTACAATCACAGCTCCGTGTGGATGGGTTTGACCGCCTGAGACCCACATACCTAACATAAATTGCTAAAACTCTACTTGGAGGTCTGATGCTTTGATTTCCAAGTAGAAAGACAACCCTATATTCTCTATACTTTGGTAATTCAATTGAGAAATTCAATACAACTTCTTTTCTAAAATTTCAAAAGATAAGGCCCAACTTTGCTTGCAGTTGGATGGCTGTGATACACAGTAATGAGCCTTGAAATAAGGTGGGGAGAAGTTAGTCACAAAATTTCTGTATTTTAGGTTTCTAGCTGCTTTGACCTTAGTATGTATTTTACCCAAACCTAAATAATCCCAGCCCAGGTATGAACCTACAAAACAAAAAAATGTCGAGATAGGGAGTGAGGGCTGCTTCTGCCTTAGCGCCTGTGGGTTGTTCAGAAATCCTAACTTCCTCTCTCAGGATCAGCACACTCATCTTGGGGCTTGGAAAGAGCACAGATTCCATGCAGATTTGCTAAGTCTGTGAGTGCCATCCTGCCCTCAGCCCACTGCATTTCATTTGCAGTATTCCTTGAGTTGTAAACTCAAGAGTCAGAGCTGTTCGCTGTTTCAGATGGGGCTGCTGCTTGAGGTCCAACAGGGCAAAACATACTGCTCATGCTAAGAATGGCTGTTGTTTAGCAATGGCCACATGGGCAGGGCCTCGCTCATCAGCCACTGTGGAAAACTACAAAGATGTGCTCGGAGCACAACTGCAACTTGGGGAGCTTAGAATTAGTAGACTCCAGTCCTGTGGATTTCCCACGCTTTGACCACAGTTCCTGGCAGCTTCCTCCTCAGCCTCCTGAGCCATTTCCATCTCCCACTGGAATAAGCAAGAGACTCACGTGAGCAGGAAAGTCATGACAACAGCCTCCAGGCAAAGTGGAAGGTGTTAGGCCAAACAGACAACTCCAGAGCCAAAAACCAGAATCAGATCAAGTCCAGGCTACAGGGCCACAGCAGAAGAAAATGGGCCCAAGGATGAGCTGAAAGTGGCCTGCACCTGTAGTCTGTCATGGGCCCCTATCTGTGGCCAGTAAGGCTGGCTCGGACTGAGTGGCTCAGGCCGTGCACACAGAAAGAATTTTGCAAATATTATGTATTTTTTCCTTAGGGCAATGAAAAATACATTCTGAACACACATTTGATTCTGTGCATTCAATTTCTCAAAGCATGTTGGGCCTTCTAGTGCCATAAGACAAAAGTTTCTGGTGGCAAAATCATGACATGTGCAATTTGCATACACAAGTATCTATAAATTATGTGAATAATTCTAAAAGACAGACTGCCTTAAAAGGACAGAAATAATACAAATTATTCTGCAAAATGTCATTTCCCAACTTATATCCCCATCCCTACACCTATCCTATTAATTCAGTACTAAAAATTAAAAAAAGAAAATATAAATCATACCCCTAAAGCACTACTACATCAGACACCAAAATTACATAGCATGATGGTGCATAATTATAGCACTTTCAAACAGCATTTGAGAGTGTGTCACACATGATGAAAAATGTAATTTATTTCTACTGACAGATATTAATTGCTCCATGTTAGAAAATTTTTGAATCATTACTAATACGCAAAAATGGTAACATAAATGCCTGGAAAACAACTGCAGGGAAAGAGGTATAGCCTAATGATAAAAACTCCCACAGCATAAGAAAAGGCAATTTCTCAAAGAGGACATCGATTATTAAAATGTGTAAAATGTTGCCATGACAGAAGGAAGAAGCCCAGATGCAAAGTCGCTTCTAGCAGTTACTAATCTCTGATAGCATTGGCTAATGCGAATTTAAAATTCTGTCCTGTTTCCTTAGCAAATCACCGTTGTTAAGGCAAAACTGGGCAGCGTCAGGGGCACCTTTAAGACAGGGGCCCTACATGCTGAATAGATGGTTCCTTTGAAACAGAGCCCCAAATGTTCACAAATGAGAAAGTCATTTTTTCCTGCATTACTATCCATGCTGTTATTACTATTAATCAGTGTCAGTGTCTTAATTCAGAGATAGTGCAATTTGGACAGCTATGCTAGGTTATATTGGCTGCCACCACTGGTATGGCTAATGGCTGTAAGTCATCCTCGATCTCATGAATCCCTGCCACTTTTAGAACTCTGGGTGAGCCCTCCTGTGCCAATACTCAAGCTCTTTTCCTTCATCCTTCACAGAGCCGCCTCCCACAGCTGGCTGACAACTGGGGTCTTGGGCACACTTTGACACCTTCTGTCTAAATTCTGCTCTGCATCTTTAGGCCCCTATTGCCATCAATAGCACTGCTAGCCCCTTTAAAACCTATCTGTGTTTCTTGAGAGTTACAACTGAGTCTATCTTCTCACTTTTCCTAAGACTTTTCCAGGGTCTTTCTGGACTCCTTCCATTCTCTTTTGTACAAAACCATCAGATTCTTCTCCACAAACCACAACTTTCCCCATGTCAGGCTATCTGGGACCTCACTTCCATCGCTGCAGAAGAATATGGCCTACATGCATTGGCTTGACACTTAGGGCTCCCGATGACTTGGCCCCAGCCTTGCTCTGCATAAGAGGCCACTAACACTTTGTTAACCGATACTATTCCCATCAGCCAGTGTAATCTATGAAATACAAAGCAGTTGAACTTTCCGACCTCTGGATTTTCATTCAGCCAAGTTACCCAGGGCTACTCTTACTTTTCTATCGTTTGATTTCAGATCATGTTGCAGATTCTCTACAAAGCCATCCCAGGCTATACTGACTACCCCTTTCTTTTCCCTGCTATACTCACATAGCTCTTACTATACACTTCCTTGTACTGTTAAATTTCTGTGCATAAGAGTCCTGTTACTGGCCATGTCACAAGCCCAAAGGTAAGGGAAAAGACCATGCAGACCCACTAAGCAAAGCCACAGACCCAAAGGGACAAGGTACAATGGCAGGAATCAGAACATTATTAGGTGAAGGGTAAGTCAGTCAAAGGAAATCACATGATCAGATATACAAATCAAAATGGAGCCACACCAAAATGGAAGCTATGGCAAAGGCAACCTGGAGAAGGAGGGGACTCAACAAGGAAGAAACAGAGAGTCTACAGAGTATATGATAAGAGAAAGACCATCTGGAGCCACACCAGAGCCAAAGTCAAAATGAAAGACGCTAAGCCTGAAAGACAAAGCACACAGGAAATTCAGCTGTGATGAAACACAAACATTTTTTAAGAACCTCTGCAGTTGCTAACAGATTTGACCTATGCTGGGCCGTAAAACAAGTCTCAAACATTTAGACTGAAGCTATTTGTGTTTATGTGTGTTTTCAAATCACAGTGAAATTAAGCTAGACATCAACAACAAAAAGAAAACTAAGATATCCCAAAATGTCTTGAAATTGAGTAACACAATTCTAAATAATCCTGGATCAAAGCAAAAATGGAAATTCCAAAATATTTTGCATAATTAATGAAAATAAGATAAACCAAAACATGCTGGATATAACTAAAGCTGTGCTTTGGGGGAAATTTATAAGTTTAAATGCGTATGTTAGAAAATGAAAGTAGGCCTAACGATCAATGCGGTAACAATCTATTTTTAACCAGAAAAAGAATAAGTTAAATTCAAAATTGAGCTGGGCACGGTGGCGCACACCTGTAATCCCAGCACTTGGGAAGCTGAGACATGAGGATCACTGCAAGTTTGAGGCCAGCCTGAACTACACAGTGAGTTCAAAGCCAACCTGAACTACACAATGAGACTCTGTGTCAAAAAAAAAAGAAATTTTTTAAAAAATTCAAAGTTGAAGAAAATAATAAATATAAGAACAGGGGTCAAGTGAAAGTTAAAACAAACATACAATATGGAAAAATCAAAGTTAAAAGTTAGACTGATTATGAAAAAGAAAAAAGCATAAGTTATTAATAAGGGTAATAAAAAAAAGTACATTACTATAGGCCCTAAAGACTTTTTTAAAAGAATATGTAAGGAACATTTTTACACCAATAAATTTTAAAATTAAAATAAAATGAACTTTAAAATATAACCTGTCAAAACTGACAAAATGTAAATATCCCTGTGGGTATGAAAGAAATCAGATCTGAAATTAAAACCTCCATATGAAGAAAGCAGTAAGATACTGTAACAAAAACATGAAACGCCATAGCCAATTTGGATTTATTCCAGAATGCAAGTTTAATTTATAATATGCAAAGAATCAATGCAACTTACTACATGAAAAGAATAGGAAGAGAAAATCAAAAAAATTCAACAGACACAAAAAAGGCATTTAATATAATGCAATACCCACTCTGATTTTTTTAAAAGGTAAAATTTTCTGATAAACAGAACCTCCTATATCTGATAAAAAACTATGTACAAAAACTTAGAACAACATTCTTAATGGTGAAATTCTGAAAGTTTCTCCTCTGGGATCAAAAATCATATAAAGATTTCTGCTTTCACTAATGCTATTCAGTTTTGTGTTGTAAGTGCAAAAAAGTAAGAAGAAAAGCTGTAAGAACCACAAAGAATAAAAGTAAAATTATTCTTACCTGCAAGTGAGACAAATATTGCCTGTATTTAGAAAATCTGAAAGGAGCCACAAAAACTATTAAAGGAATAACTGAATTCTGTAAAGTTGAAAGCAAAGTCAAATATATAAAAAATCAATTATATTTCAATAGAATAGCAACAAATACTTAGAAAATTAAATTTGAAAGCACCCTTCCTTTTTAGTTCATATTTAGTTATACAGATTAATGCATTTCATTTTGGCAGATTCATAAATGCACATAACATACTTGAATCATTTTCACTCCCCTCCCTCCTTCCCCTTCCCATTGTCTCCCTTAGTTTCACATGGGAGGGGTCATCAGTGCATATAATATATTTTCATCTCATCCATCCGTCCACCCTGTTAACTCTCCTGACAGCCCACCCTCCTTATTTTCCTCCTCTGGTCTAAAATAGTCTCCCTTATACTTTCTTGTCATCTTTTTTAGACTCCATATATCAGGTAGAACAGGCAATATTTGTCTTTCTGAGTCTGGCTTATTTCACTGAACATGATGATCTCCAGATCCGTCCATTTTCCTGCAAATCCATTCCTAAATAGCACCAGAAGACATAAATATTTATGTATAAATCTAATAAAAGTTAAGCAATGCAGAATACACATGGAACATAATTTAGAAAAATTAAGAGCTACTTAAATAAGTGGACAGATTACCATGCTTACATATTATTTGGCTCAATATTTTAAAGACTGATGTATAGATATAATTGAATCCCAACCAAAATTCTAATAGGTGTTTTCGCTGACATTTAGAAGTAGATTCTAAAATGTCTCTGAAATAAAAATCACCTAGAATAGAGAAAGCACTCTTTCAAAACAATTAAATAAGCAGAAGTATTTATACTACCTGGTTTCCAAGACTAATGATAAAGCTGTAATGAAATAATTAAGCTAGTACGGCACAGAGCTAGACAGTAATAGACCAATGGAACAAAATAGAACAGAAACAGATCCACACATGGAGAAACATCCAATTTTGGACAGAGGCAGACACCACCAGGCAGAAGGAATGATGTAGATTTTTCAAGAAATGGTACAATATTAACATGAAACAAAACTAATCCTAACTCCTACCTCATAGCATATATAAAAATCAATTCCAAATAGATTGAAACTTTAAAGTAGAAGGCAAAACTTAAAAGCATTATTAAACAACATTTTAGAATGGCCAAATGACATAAGAAACAGTACTCAACCTCATCAAACTTCCTGAAGAAAACAGGAGTCCTTGGGAGAAGCAAAGATTAAAAAAAAAAAAAAAAGGACAAGGAAAAACTCTAATCCTAAATTTTTAAAAATAATTAACAAATTAGACTTTTTAAAGACTAAATGCCTCTGTTCTACAAAATGAATAATGAAGAAAATGATAAAACAAGCCACAGGATGGAAAAAGACATTTTTGATACATGTATCTGACAAAAGAATCACATATAAAGAACTCCTACAAATCAACATGAAAAAAGGGCAAACACTCCAACAGAAATATGAACACAATACCTAGGAACATTACTAAACAACATTTCAGAATGGCCAAATGACATAGGAAATGGTACTCAACTTCATCAGTCATCAGGAAAATACAAATTAGAACCCCAGAGAGATACCATTGAAAATTTTAACTGACAATAACAAATGTTGGTAAGTCAGTGCAGCAACTCATATTTTCACACATGGCTGGAGGAGTGTGAACTGGCACAACCACTTTGGGACAATGTTTGGCACTGTCTAGTAAACATGGCAGACCCACATATTGTGGCCCAGTAATTCAACAGGAAGGTATATGTTCACCAAAGGGAAATAGGAAAGTGTTCAAGCCCCAGACTGAAAACCACACAGAAGCCACCATGGCACACAAAAATGAGTGCAGTCACCCGGCAGGAGGGGACTTGCCTCCAATGAGAGTCACTGGCTGCTGTGATGTGCAACAGAGGGATGACTCTTACCAGCATGACCCTGAGTGACAGAATCAGGCTCAAATGGCTACAACAGTGAATGGGTTTCTTTTGTACAGTTTAAGAACAGGAAATACTAAACCAGGACAAGCAAAGTCAGGATACTGGTTTTCCTCCTGGGGCAATGTCTGGAAGGTAGAGAGAGGTTTCTGAGTTTCTGGGCATGTCCTGTAACACAGATCCAATCCATCTGTGAAGATGCACCAAGGCACCTACTTAGGATTCCTTTAAGCATTGGTCTCTATGCATTTGGTGTCAATGAAAAGCTTATCTTTTGAAAGTGTACCAGTGATGCGTACTGTGGGTGTGTGTCTGTGCAGATGGGTGGAGGCTCAGGTAAAGAAAAGAATCTCCAGATAGCTCAGTATCTCTGCGAATTGGAGTTCAGGAGAACAGGGCACAAGGACACCATAGTTGGAAAAAAGTGAGTGGCCCAAGTATGGGTGTGAACAAGACAGAGATGCACAAAGAGTTGACGTCTCTCCCTGACAATGTCATGCTCAGGAGGCCTCTATTTAAAGTACTGCCTCATTATTTAACGTGAGAAATTAGAAAAGTAAATAACTATTCACCCAAAGTGGATTTTAAATCCTTGAATAATGGAAAATCCAATAGCATTCAGGCAGCATTACACAAAGAATAATTTTACATTATAAATTGAGGAGAATTCGTCAAGGCAGTTTGGTTTTAATAGCCTCCGTTTTTTACCGATATCTTCCTAAGACTGTTATCTTGGCAGCACAGGGCACCAATTCAGGAGCCATTCAACCATGCTGACTTTTTAAAAAAATTACAACAAGACTAATTTTACAGTTTTCCCTACCCAGAATCATATATTGCATGTAAGCTGGAACACTGATTTCTTAAGTCAAATAAGCAATCTTTTCTCTGGCCTATTACTCTGCCTTGAATTCAAATAAAATGCCTCTACTTACACTGATATATGTCTACTTTGACTCAACACTGTGGTAGAGACCTGTTCATCTCTAAGTCACTTTGAGATATGTGATGAACAAATTCCACTTAAGGTAACTTTGATAGACAAATATCATCATTAATAATTGCAATGCCTAACTTCAAATAAACATGCTGAAACAATTATACAACACTTGGAAACATACAATCAATCTTTCATCAAACTGTCAGAAAGCTGGCTGTTTGTCAGAAACTGAGTCATGGCTAGAGTAGTGTTCCAGACCTGTAATCCCAGCATTCTGTGAGACTGAGGCAGGAGGATCACAATTTCAAGCCCAGCCCGAGCTGTTTAGCAACCCAGTGATAGCCTGTTTCAAAAATTTAAAAAATTCAAAAGGTCTGAGTATGTAGGTCAGTGTGAAGGCCCTGGGGCCCATTACCAGTATGGAAGGAACAGAGGGGAAAAGGATGAAAAGAAGGCAGGCAGGAAGGAAAGACGGACAGAGAAAAAAAGAGAAAAGAAGGATTCACAAAGGCACCAAGTAAAGCAAAAAAGCAGATCCTGGCTCTTGGGAGCTGAGGGATCACTGGAGAAGGAGAGCAGGACAATAACTCCATCACACATATCATACACTACTGTGAAGCTGCATCCTGCAGTGGGGACAGGGAAAAGGAAAAACTGGGACAATCTCTTACTGAAGAGACAACACCACTGAGAGTCTTGAAAGAGAAAATGCTGCGGGAACTGGGAAGGAACCCTAAACACGCTCAAAGAGATATGGAAAAGACATGCAACCAAAAACTAAGACTCTATGCCCCATACACACAGAGGAGGCTATGCCCCCCCCATATGACACAGTTGGGCAGAAAGTGAGAAGGAGTCTACCAGAAGAGTTTGGGGTTTTTAGGGCATCATGTGGCAAAGGCGCGAAGGACAGACAGGGAGGAGCTCAGAAGAAAGAAATCTAGAAAAGCTGTAGGCTTCTGTACAGGAAAACAAGGGGTGAAAATCAGGGCAGGCCAGAAGGGGCGAATCCAAGAGACCCTGTGAGAAGGTGAAATCGGTGGACATTCTCTCTGATTGGGCGTGGAGACTGGGGGGCTGGATTTTAATGTGAGCCAGATTGCCATGTCAGCCAGGGTGACAAGAAGGGGTGAGAAAGAACTGGGCAAGGAATGCCACCCACGTTGAGATTCACACTAAATGCCTCTCCTCTGTTGCCTTCCCACCAGCACAATCACATCCAGATCAACAAGTGGATGGGACCCTGAGATAGGGGACATGTGAGGAAAACTGCAGCAAGGGGAATCCAAGGCTCAGGGGTGTTATTTTTAACATATGAGTGTGGGTGCAAGTGAGAAATCAAGGTAAAGAGAAATTTCAAGTAGTCAAAAATAAGGGCCTTCCTTTGAGAAAAGTGGCTGAGCTTGAAGATAAATGTCCATGGTCTATAAAGAGACTGTTGAAAATGCATCCCTGGCCTTTTAGTGGCAATATATAATAAGAACAAATGAAAGGCTATTAGTCACTTTAAGGGAAAAGTGCAATCTTTTGGTTGTTTTTTATGAGGTACAACCTTCAAAAAGTGATGTTCACTATCACTATTATGGTTTTAGAAGAGTGCATAGTAACTTTTGCACTAATTTGGTGAAGGGTATGAAAATAGTATTATGAGAGTAACAATCAAGGAAAAGATTCCACAACCTTCTCCCTCTAAAAATTATAGTAATTCTCCATTGTCCAATTAGCAAATTCCTATACAATCTTTCCTCTTCCCTGCTCATATTAAATAGAATTACTATTCTAATCTGGAGGATTAATTAACATTTAACTACTCCTGATTTAAAATGCAATGGAGATTTAAATACTGAAATCATTCCATCTTCTTTTTCCAAGTTCAATGCCCAGAACTTCCTTTCTCAAATGACCATCAATCACCAGTCTCAACAATAATCTTGTCTTCCCCATGCTGTCAAAGCCTTTCATGGGCATTCTGATCTGCCTCTTACCATATCTGACCCTGACATGCAATCTGAGTCTCCAACTCAGCTTTAAGCTTCATGAGAAACCCCCAGCTTTTTCCTAGTTTTACACCTCTCCTCTGAGAAGAGTGCTCACCAGGCTTGACAATAAACTATGACGATGCTTAGGAGTAAAGAGATTAACCTGGCACCCGATGTGAGAAGAATGATTGCTCAAGGTTACTTTTTGTTTTAAATCTTTTAATAGAACAAGAAATGTTCTGCCTGACCAGGTGACCTTTTTTCCTTCCCTCTCTTCCTCCTACTCCTTTTTAATACTACTGACCTTTTTCGACTTCCTTAGCATTCTTCCAAGAGACTTCAGCCTTTGGCTTTCATTAGGGGAGCAATTGAGTCTTGGAGGGCAGGGGGGAAGCTATGAAAGGAAGCCACCTCAGGAAACATCAATTAATAATTAATAATGGGGAGTCCCCACACATACACCACCCACTTCTGTCATTTCAGGTATCCCAATTCTGCATATGTGACCTGCAGACCAATTAAACTGACCGATGTCCCCTTATACAGACACTTCCACTTTCTAATAGCCTCTTTAGGCACTTTCTACTTTGCAAAACTATTTTCTCATTCATTTTCATTAATGTTCCATCACTAGGAAGATGCTAAATAACCATCATTGTGCTTCGGAATTATAACTTCAGGGTGAACCTGAGAATAAAATCTAAAGAGCATTTGATTATGTCCCAACTAATTTCTAAAAACTAAACAGCTGCTCACCACTGAGCATTACATCTATGCACTACAGAAACTTCATTCTTTGTCCCTTCTGTCTGAGGCTTGCTCAGAAAATAAAAATTCCTTAGAGGTGAAGTCAGCCATCTAAAAGTTAAAGAGTGCTATACTAATTATGTCTGGAGCATGGTTTTAGAAGGCAATTGCTACCAAATTGAAAATGTAATAAATCTCAAACATGTTAAGAGGAAGGCACTAAGCAAACCTGGGGAGGACTTGTCAGTAATGATGGCCACCGGTTCCTTTTCAGTTTTTGTCCTGGGATGTTTTGTCTCCAGGCACAATGGCAGCCCACATGGCTTATTCCAAAACTAGATTCAATTATTGAGAACCTTGGTACCAGTGAAGGGTACCAAGTGAAGGGTACTGATAGAACTTTTTTTATTTAAGAAAAATCTACATTGTTCACTTTTTTTCCTAATAATATTCTTGGTCTGGTTTGACACAACAACTGTCTATTCTTTTTTTTTTTTTCAATTTTCTTTTTTTTTTTAATTTTAAACCAAGAACATGTATTGGTACATTCTACATACAATGGTCACATTCATTACATTAATTCTGTACCTATACATGATGTATCTTGGTTCTACCCCCTCTTCCCCCCCTCCCCTCTGCACCCTCCCTCCCTATTTACAGCAGGTTCATTCATCATTTTCCATATTTTCCCATTCCCCTCTCTCCCCTGTTGCCTTTCTGCTTTTCCCCTTCTTTCCTTCTAGTACTCCTCTCCTCTGCCCACCATCCTCCTTTTATAGAATATCTATTACACTTCTTTGTCTTTATTTACAATTATGGTCTCTCATATCAGAGAAACAATTTGATGTGTGCTCATGAGTGTCTGATTTATTTCACTTAAGAGTATGTTCTCAAGAAACATCCATTTATATATGAATGACTCTATTTTATCCTTTTTTATGGCAGTGTAGTACTCCATCATGTAGAAAAACCACATTTTCTTTAGCCATTCTTTGGTTGTTGGGCATTTAGGTTGTTTCCAAGACTTAGCTATTACAAATTGTGTTGCTATGAACATGGTTGTGCATACATCCCTAATATCATAATCATTTATTAAATTCCTTCCAGCTTTAGCCAAAGGCAAGAAACTCAGTCTTCCTGCACTTTAACCCTCAAGATCTGTAAAATGGGAGTCATAAGTACCACCTCCACCTCTGTGTTTGTTCTATAAAACAAGCGAAGTAACAAGAAGTGTAAGTCTGGGGGGCTGGGGATTTAGCTCAGTGATTAGAGTGCTTGCCTTGCAAGCACAAGGCCCTGAGTTCGATCCCCGGCACCACAAAAAGAAGTGTAAGTCTGCAGATGTCTACTCCTTTGCACCTTCTTCCTGTATTTGCTCCTGAAGAATCAGCATTGACCCCTCTCTTCTAAGTCTGTATCTTCTCATTTGCTGTGGCTTTAATTCTGACCTATTGGCCAGCATCCTTCAGATCTACATCATCAAGGATAGTCATTCTCCAGACTCATACTTCCAGCAAATGCAGACATGGCTCCAATAGATGCCACGCAGGTCCCTTTAATGCCACATCGATTCTCTCTCCAAAACACAGAGGTTCCTACCATTCCCTTCCAGGGCTTACTGACATTTACCAGTGAAATCTTAGTCCTGCCACCAAGGCAGTCCGATGGAGCTGTTCTGCAAACACAGACCATGGGACTACTCAAGCTTCAATGAAGATTCTGTGCCCACGTTCATAATCTCTGTAATGCTTGGTAACCCTCGGATGAGCTCTCTAAGCCTGTGTTCCATGACTTGTAGTATCAGGATGACAATATTCACCTGGCTGGGTTCTTCAAGAACTGTGAGAATGTGGAATATGTGAAACACCACATGTGGACACCAGCAAATAGTGTTCTCACTCCTATGATACTGGCCATTTTCTCTCTTGCTGTCTTCTCCACATGTCAGTATGAACCTACTCCATGTTCTCAGAAAATGCCTTGAAATGCCACACTTCCACACCTCCACTTGAAACTCCACACTTCCATGCTTCCACTCAGCTTCTTCCCTGCCCAGCATTCTCTCCCCTTTTCCTCTGAGAGTGCCCCCTCTCATCCCACAATGGTCATAATATCATCTCTTAATGCCATGTGCCATAGCAAGCTTTCCTTACAAACAAAAGGGAGTGTCACCTAGCCTCCCAACACCTCCCTAGACTGCAGTATTGGGTACATACTAATGCTGAAGAAGAGGACTGGGATGTTCACTTTGCATCCCCAGAGCCAGCCATGGTGCCTGCTGAATACATGAAATGCTGTGTGTTGATATCAGCTAGATGCTCATTCCAACTTAATGCTGAGTGAAAAGCAGAGTAAAATAGAGTATAGTTGATAAATAGCACAGTGTTTAGAGTCTGAATTGAATACAAATTTCCTTCTACAACACAGCAGCTGTTACCCTGAGGAAGTAACTTAACTGCTTTGTTGTTAGTTTTCTCATCTCCGCAAAGTGGGAAGAGGAAGAGTATGTTCCTCTGAACAGTGAGCTAGTATATTAAAATCCTTGAGATGAAAGAAGGTAAACATGGAGGAAAGGTAAATTACCTCTGTCTGACTACTTGAGGTAGAACATGATTTTCTCCTGTCCCAAGTGTTCTTGGTGCTCAGGCCTTCAGACTCAGACTAGAATCTACACCAGTGGCTCTATGGTTCTCAGGTCATTCAGCTACATCATCAGCTTTCGTGGGTCTCCAGCTTACAGATGGCAGGTCAGAGGACTTCACAGTGACCAGGTCCAATCCCATTTAAATGAATAGGTTGTAGTGGTAGACAATACCTTTTGGCAAATAAAGCCAAGACGACATCAGTATAAAGCAGAATCTAAAGAGATTTTCATGCCAACAACAAAATCCTTTCACTCTATTTGACCTCAACCTGCAGCACAATAAAAAAATGAGAATACAAGACAGCAAAATGCCTCCAAGAACTCCCAACTCTTCCAAAGCAGACCCAAGGGGCACTGATATAAAGAAAATTGAACACCAAAAGACTAAATTATATGAAACAATTAAAGAGAAAACGAAGAAACTTGGTGAGCTCAAAGATAATATAACCAAACAGAAGAATTAATAAACAAACCGATAAATGAGTTTAAAGAAGAATCAAATAAAAAATTGAAGAGATAACCAAAACCATTCAAACATGAATGACAAATTTACCTAAGAATTAGAGTTTAAAACAGGTGCCAAACAAAAATTCAGTAATAAAAAAAAATTCTATCGAATGTATGAGCATTCACATTGAATGTTTGACCAATGCAAAGAGAGAATATCAGATCTAGAAGACAGGTCTGATACATGAGGCCATATACCCAGAGATACCTTAAAAACAATAAGAAAGCAAGAAAAAGTGATACGGCAGCTACTAGATGATGCAAAGAAGACTGACCTAAAACTAACTGGAGTTAGAGAAAAGTCAGAGGGTATTATGCATGGAATTAAAAAAAATCCATTTAAAGAAATCATAGCAAAAAATTTTCTCAGTATGGGAAAGGAATTCAAAAATGAGGCATACAGGACCCCAAATAGCCATGACCAGAGAAGAACTTCTCCATAACACATCATACTCAAAATTCCAACTTCCAACACAAGGACAGAATGTTAAAAGCTGTCGGAGAAAAAGCAAAAACTCATTTATAAAGGTAAACCTATTAGGATTACAGCAGGCTTCTCAATACAAATCTTAAAGGCCAGGAGAACTTGGAATGAAGTGTTTCAAGCCTTAAACAAACAAACAAAAAAAACTCTCAACTTTGACTAATATATCCTGTAAAACTATCTTTCAAAATGGATGGACAATTAAGGACATTCAATGACAAACACTATCTTAACAAATTCATGACCACCAAACCAACACAACAAAATTTTTCAAGGATATCCTAGAGAAGGGTAATTAAGAAAACAATGCCAAAAATTCTGATGTAATTATTATATCAGACAGGGACTAATGGTTAAACCAAAGGGAAAAAATAAAGGAATCATCAACAGAAAAATAATACAATGGCAAGAATAAGTCAATACATCTCAGTAATAACTCTCCATGCAAATGCCCTCAATTTCTCAATCAAAAGAAAGAGATTGGAAGATTAGATCCAAAAAGAAAACTCAATGGTATGCTGCAAACAAGACACATATCTAATCTATAAATAAGTAAATAAATAAATCAAAGGATAGAAAGCAATACTCCATGGAACAGTACCCCACACACAAGCACAGGTAGCCATCTGATTTTCAGACAAATTGGACTTCAAGCCAAAACTGATCAGAAAAGGCAATGAAGATAACTACGTATTAGTGAAGGGAACAACTCAACAGGAAGAGATGACAATTTTAAGTACGTACACACAGAATACAAGCACACCAAACTTCATAACATAAACACTACTAGATATAAAAAATCAAATAAATATCATCACATTCATAGTGGGGGACCTCATACCCCACTTTCACACATGGATCAACTAAACAAAAATTGAAAGAAACATCAAAGTTGAACCAAATCTTCAAACAAAAGGACTTAATACATGTCTACAGAGTGTTCTACCCCACTACAACAGAATACACATTCTTCTCAGCAGCACACAGAAATTTTCCCCAGACAACAAATCAGCCCATGAAGCTTGCTTTAATAAATATAAAAGAATCAAAACTATCCCGTGTGTATTATCAAATCATAGTGGAAGGAAAGCAGCAGACATCATCCATTTCCTGCCCCAGTGTGGTCAGTCACTGAGACAGAAGAAAAGCATCTCTCTCATTCGTCTCTATGCTGGCTGGAGGGGTACATGGTTTGGCCTTTGCATCCCTTTGCTCCCCTTCGGTCCCCTAATAGACTGGGGCAGTTTGCCTCAGGGTCCTCCCTGTCTATCAAACCACCATGATCTGTTCCAGCATGAGTACAGCCAGACAGGCAGCATGGTGCCCTCCCCAACTCCCACCACTTCAGACAACACTGTTACCTTTTTGAAGAAGGAAAGGGACACCCTGGAATGGCAAAGACCAGGAAGAGAGGTATCTGGGCATGTTATTTGCATATCCAACATGTGCAGCAAGGTTTCACCCTGCTCCTCATTGAAACAGGCTTGCAGCTGCTATCTAAGCAGCACTCTTCAGCTACTTCTGGGGTTTTACTGTAGGAGGGCTCCCTCCTGGTTACCACAGCATAGGTCTTGCTAAAATAATGACTCACACTGGTGTTCCTGTAAACCTGTTCATGATGTATTTCTCAGGCAATATGGGCTCCAAACATCCAGTAAATCTACTTGGGATTTTTATCCTGAGTAGTGTGGAGAGAACAGTCTTTCCAAAAGAAAGCGCAATAAACACTCAACTGTTAGCACCAAAGAACTCCAGAGACCAGCAGCCAATGAAGACCAGCAGCAGAGACCAGCACCCAGTGGAGTTGACACCTGTGGTGTCCAGCACAAGCCAGCATCAGAGGATGTTATGATTTATATCTAGATGCCCTCCCCCAAAGTCTCATGCACTCATAGCTGGGGCTTTTTGGAGGTAGCTGGATCTAGGATACATGATATTAGGATTAAGGATGTGTGATAACTGAATTTATTGTTTAGCATAGTTCTGGGTATGGATAATGGAAGACCCACCCTGGATGTGGGGCACTAACCAATAGGATTGTAGCCTGGATGGAATATAAAAGGATAGAAAAGAAGGCAGGCTAGCTGCTTGCTGCTTGCTGTCTCCTGCCTGCCCTGCCATAG
This sequence comes from Hystrix cristata, assembly GCA_004026905.1. NCBI lineage: Eukaryota > Metazoa > Chordata > Mammalia > Rodentia > Hystricidae > Hystrix > Hystrix cristata. The sequence continues at coordinate 2,110 of PVJO010017431.1, read as the reverse complement.
ACTGTTTCCCCTTTGCAATGCCCTCTGCCATGCCACTCTGCCTTAGACCCAGCCGACTATGTACAGAAACATCTACAAACTGTGAGCCAAAAAAAACCTTTCCTCCTTTAACTTGTGGGTGTTGGGTATTCTGTCTCAGCAATGAGAAAAACAACTAAGACAGATGGTGACAGCCAGCAGCAACAGTGACCAGCAGCTGGCTATGTCAACTGTTGGCATTCAGCATTACCCAGTATGATCTGGTGGCATCAGGACTTCTAGCAGAGCTGCACTTTGTTGATTCACAATTTCCCTTTGAATTGAGCAAAAGAACCCCAGGCTGACTGGCAACATTACGAGTGTGTCAGAGGCTGGCTCAGTGGGTTCCGGCAGCATGGAACACAGGTGCCTAAAGGAGTGACCATTTGCTGTCACTCCCTCATACACTCACCTGCTCACACTCTCCTGGGTCTCCTGCCAGGGGAACTACTACCACTACAATCTTTTTCTTAGCTCACTGTCTATGAAGCAAAAGTTTTTGAGAAACCCAAGTTAAGGTAAACAGACCTGAAAATGGCAACAGACATCTTAATAGCAACAATAACAATTAAAGGCAATACGGTGACATATTAAAATTTCTGACTTGAAAGTATCTCCAACCAAAGTATTCCCTATATCTATTCAAAATATACATTAAACATGTGATATGCTGAAGGGAGTTTCACACATTCAGGGTCTCACAAAATAATGGCCATCACTGTGCCTATTGCCAGAAGTTGCTGGAGGCTGTGTTCTGCTAGAAGGAGCCCAGAGCTGCTGGAAATGGCATCTCCAGTAGAGAAGCAGAGGCATTCCCAGAGTTACAGCAAAGGACAGTCAGAGACACTGTATTCACCGTGATCCTACACACCAATTCTTGCATACTGAGGCCAACTGACCGGAGGCTGTGCCACGGAAGGTTTTGAGAAGGTTTCAACAGTCCTGGCATGCCGCCCAGAGATCTACGTTTGTAACGTAGCCACATCAGCAGCTTCACCCTCCTGGCCCTGCACCGCTAGGCAGTCACAGAAAGAACTTCAGGCTGGGGATTTAGCTCAGTGGTAGCGCGCTTGCCCAGCAAGCACAAGGCCCTGGGTTCAATCCCCAGCACCCCCCCCCAAAAAAAAAAAACTTCCATCTCTGTGGGTGTTTTTAGAAAGAGAAGAGCTTGATGTGGCCCTAAACCAAGTCTGAGAGAGCTCTGTGAAATCTTGTTCTGGAAACTAAGAATTTTAAATCTCACTGTTTCAATTGTACATATATTTCTGTGAACTGATGGCTGTGTGGTATCTATATACGAATGCAATTTAGAGATATACGAGCTGCTGAATAACATGGTCTTGGAGTGGCCAAGAGATGTACATATCTCTCTCTCTGTGTGTGTGTGTGTGTGTGTGTGTGTGTGTGTGTGTGTGGTATGTATATCTGTTTATGAGAGAGAGAGTAAAGAGCACTTACTCAGCAGAGTATGGGACCTAAGACAGGAGTCATGGAGCAGATTCTCCTCATCCTAACACTGGATCCACCACCTTATTCCATAAGGGTATTACACCTCCTCCCCACAGCTGCCATACAATCTCATTAAATTTCTTTATACACATTAGGAAAACACAAATTTAATGAGGCAGAGTACAAATAAGCAGTCGCTCAGTCTCTTGCTGTAATTCTTTAATTTACATGAACATGGGACTTTCGGAGGCACACTGTTGACTTTCTTTTCTTTTACCCATCACTAATAAACGTAATTATTGGTCCCTGTGTGCACAAGCCATTGTGAGTTAATGTACCATTTGGTGATCAATAAGACAGCAGACAGACAACAGTCCTGAAAGACACAAGGTCCAGAGTTACATTGCCTGGATTTGAGCTCTTGTGGCCTGGATAGCAACCTTTAAAAACGAATGAGCAGGTCTGAGTTTCCACTATTTGCTGCTTGCTTGGTCACAGGCAAACTTCTTAATGCTTCCTGGCTTTAGTTTCTTTACCAATAAAATGGAGATAATTATAATAACAATACCTATCTCCTAAGGTAGCTGTGAAGATTAATGAGACCGTGTACCTAAAATTCTCAGCCCAGGTCCTGGCACACAGG
>PVJO010017430.1:0-39239 GCA_004026905.1 Hystrix cristata | reverse complement strand
TTTTATTAAACATTTCCTAAACCTATTTGAGAATACTTTTCTGACTATAAATATCTTCAAAACACTGGTGTTGACTAATAAGAGTAGCTAAACAATTACAAAAATAGTTAACATTTCCCAGACTTCTACAGGTATTATCAATCTATTATATAAGATGAATACTACCCTGGGACTCAACAGTTGGCAAATACTTTAGCCTAAACAGAAATACAGCATATCACTTCTCAGAATCTATTTTCCACACACCTAGCATAGATTCAAGAGACTCCTCAGGGTCTGCAAAAGAGAAGTCACCTAAAACTTACGTTTGATAAAAGTACTAGTGAGCTATGTACTGAGTATTTAACAAATAAAGACAAACTGTCTAAATAAAAATCAAGTTAATGGGATCTTAGCAGAAATGATTCAATTTTTTTTTTTTAAATTGGGTTTGAGACAGGGTGTTGCTATGTAGTGCAAACTGACCTTGAACTCACTATATAGCTCAGACTGACTTCAAATTCAGGGTGATCCTCCTGCTTCAGCCTCCCAAGTCCTGGGATTGATTACAGGCATGTACCACCACACCCGGTTTGATTCAATGTCCCTTGACGAAAGCATGAATCCTAAAGATCCCTTGTTAACTAGGTTAAAAAATTTTTCAGCAGGGTTAGTGATGCATGCAATCCCTGCTGCTTGGGAGGCTGAGGCAGGAGGATCAAAAGTTTGAGGCCAACCTGGGCAACTCAACAAGACCCTGTCTCAAAATACAATTTAAAAGAAAGGGCTGGGGATATAGGACTACAGCACCTGCCTAGCATATGTGAGCCCCTGGATTCAATCCCCAGGGGATAGGCTGTACAAATATTGTTGAGTTTCTACCACATACCAGACACCAATTAATTATTGAAAATATCAGGGATCAAAAAAGACATGATTCGTGTTTGGTGTGGTGGTGCACAACTATAATCCCAGCAATCTGGGAGGCTGGGGCAGGAGGACTGAAAATTCTAGTCTAGCCTGAGCAACTTAGTTTGACTCTGTCTCAAAATAAAAAATAAGAACAGCTGGAGATCTAGTTCACTGTGAATCATTCAATCCCCAGTAACAAAAGAGGGGGGAGATGACTGAATGACTTACGGAACATCTGGTCTAATGGGAAAGGCATTAATAAAATAATTGCACTTGTGAATATTTCACAACAAAGTCTGAGATCATATCATGCCCCATCTTCTCCCACTCCCAAGCAATACCAAAATATCTAGCCTCAAACTCAGAATCCTTCTGCCTCAGTCTCCCAATCACTGGAACCAGGGCCAGGTGTGATGAGAGCGAACGACCCAGGGAGCAGCATATACGAAAACTGATGGTGTGAGAATGGTGCAGATTCAACGAAGTGAAAGAAGACAAGAGTGGGTAAAGCTCAGAAAATGAGTCAGAATGTGATACAAGACGGACAGGAGAAGATGAGGCCACAGCACAAAGGACTTTGTGGAATGTATGAAAGAGTTCTACTGTAAGAGCAACAGAAAGTCAATGAAACATTTCAAGCAAAGGGATGACAAGGTCCGATAGGCATTTTTAAGATGATTTCGAAACCCTGGAGAACAACCTGGAGGGGGCTGAGGTAGTTGCAGAGAACACCCAATTGCTGTAAGTAGTGTGTAAGTGGTAACTTATCTCTGATATGCTTTGAGAAGCCTTCCAGACATGCATGTAGGGATGCTGAACAGGCTCAGAGGTCTGAGCTACACACATAAATTTGGGTGTCAATATATAGGTGGTAACTCCAAAGCTATTCTCTCAAGTGCCTAAGAAAATCCGGAGTGACAGGCAGGTACTGAACCAAGCCTCAAGCCACTCTAACATTTAAAGGCTGGGACTCAAAGAACAAATATACAGAAGTCTGAAAAAGAATAAGCAGAGATGAGAAAACAAAAACCTGAGCAAACTTGTACCTCGGCTCACAAACTTAATTCTTTCCACGATTCTAGTCACAAATCAAAATGGTCAAGAACTGAATTAAATTTCCCCATAAGGTCAACATTGAACATAATCACTAAATTTGAATCAGTTCTTGTCCAATTCAGTTTGCAACCAGAATCATGGAATTAAATTCGTGAGCCGAGGTACCACAGTACTACGCCACAGAGCCAAGGAAACAAACTGTTTTAAGGAGAGAGTGGTCAACAGTGCCAAATGCTGTTTTTTTTTTTTTAAATGCTATAAACAGCTTTTTACTGAAAGGTATCTTTGCATTTGATGCGCTTCTGCACAACTAATGTGATCTTTGCTATTGTGTGCATGCTGATTATTTGTCAATCCTCAGCAGGGGCGCCTTGGCTCTTTCTTCCTTTAGTTCTTACTGAGCCCAAATGCTGTTCAGAGTTAAATAAAATGAACACTAATACTGACCATTATATTTAATACCATTTATATCTGATGACCTTGGTGAAAACTGGATAAAGACAGAAGCAGTAATAGAGTGGGGTAAGGAGTAACTGGCAGAGAATAACTTCAAAAGTGTATTTCTCCCTCCAAAATTAACTTCTCAAATGCAAACTAAATTTAAATAAGATCTGAGTTACAATTCATTTCATACTGTGAGTAAAAGAAACACTTCTAGAATTCTGTAAGGTCAACTATATTTCTTACCCAGTTGTTTTCTTGACTTTGTTTTAGAATGAATTTCTTCTGCATCATCTAATACAAGATTCATGTACTCATCAAAACCCTGGAAAAATAAGTCAGCAGTCATTTTCAAGTAAAATTATATCCAGACCTTTCTAAAAGATATGTACCCATCCCTCCAGAGATCTTCCAGCTGAAACATCTGAAGTCTCTTTTCAAATAAGAAAAAAAAAGAAATAATAAATAACCAAGAAAGCCAGAATGTAGTCCAAATTACTTCTTTCAACTTTTCAGACTTAGTATTCATTAGATATGCCAACAAGCCATCCTCCCTATCTTTCATAACCTGCCCAATATAGAGTATTTACATGTAGGTGAATTATCTTCTATGGTCACTGCTCTTCCCCGGTCACTGCTCCTCCCCACGCTCTCCACCAACTACTACGCCTGTCTGCCAACTGGCAATCAAGGTGAGGGGAATCGATAGAATCAGTGATCTTTACACAGAACACCAAAATGTCCTAACATAATACTTCCAATGACATTTTCTTTTCCTTTAAAACATTAAAGGACAGCATTGGGCATGCAGCTCATCGGCAGGCAAATGCTCAGCAGGCATGAGGCCCTGGATTTGATACTCACCACCACCAAAGACAAAGAAAACCTCTGCTTAGGATATCCTGCTATCTGGAAATCTGAACTAACCCCACCAGTTCTGTTCGGGTATCACTAGCACAGAATATGGTACTGCACTAATCCCCACCCCTCTCTCTTTTGTCCCCCCACTCCCATACAAGTATCATTGTTTAAATTATAATTTCACCCTCTTTTTTTAATTACTCGACCCTTAACACCTAGAACAAGAAAAATGGCTAAATTCTATGCCCTGAAAAGCTTTTCTTGGGGTAGGTCTTTAAATTTTGTACACTGCTCTGGCTGGCCATTTTCTGTACAATGTGTCTATTAACAAACCGCTCTGAGAAAAACAGCCTGAGTACTCACAATAATACAGCCCTCTATCCGCATATTCACTTGCTCATAGAGCCACACCTGAATCCGGGATCTCTGAAATAACCAGAAAAACAGATTATGTTTTAAAAAGTAAAGAAGTCCTAATTACTTTGATCAAAAAATAGAGAAATGAAAACTGAAACATTTTAAGAAATGTAAACGAAGAATTTTAACTAATGAGCACACATCTAAGAATTGGTAACCAAGACCGGCACCAACTAAAAAATAATTTATTTAAATAAATGCTATACTGTGACTGTCCAAGCTATTAATTTTCCTGTGACTTTGAGATGTAATCGTGTGTATCTCCCTCTCCCTCTTTTTATATTTTGAGGCAGGCTCTAGCTAAATTGTCCAGGCTGGGTTCAATCTTCCTACCTCAGCCTTCCAGAGTGCTGGGATTACAAGCATGTGTCACTATGCTCCAGTTTTAATTTCTTACTGCATCCAGTCTTGATACATTCAGAGTGAAAACTGGTGATGGTTTAGCACAAAGCAGTAATTCCTACCGACCAGGGGCTTTCTTATCTGCTACAGAAAAATACAGGTCCAAAGGAAAACATTTTCTAGGTTCTCTTTTCTAATTTTCTATGTCTCAAATTTAACCATCAAGGGAGGGAGTCCTCAATTCTGATGACTAAAATTACAATGGTTTGTCAAGAATTGTGGCACACGCCTGTAATCCCAGCACTTGGGAAACTGAGGCTGGAGGATAATCAGTGAGTTGGAGGTCAGCCTAGGCTAGATGGTGAGTTCAAGGCCAGCCTGAACTGCATAGCAAGACCCAGTCTCCAAAAAAAAAAAAAAAATACTGCGGCTTAAAATCAATTTATTTTTCAACTGTGTTGTTACACTGTAGAATTGAGGTTGCTAAAAAATCGCCCTAAGAATGGCAGCTGCCACTAACTCCTCTAAATCTACTCCTTTCCTCTTCTTTTTTTAGTGTCTCTCCTTGCTATAATCACCATCAACAAAAGTACCAGTACCGGGGCTGGGGACAGAGCTCAGAGGTAGACCTTGCCTGGCACACATGGGTACCTGGGTTCCACCCCAGCACCACCAAATCAATCAATCAAAAGTACCAATGTCCAGGCTGAGAATTTAGCTCAGTGGTTGGAGTGCTTGCCTAGCAAGCACAAGGCCCTGAGTTCGATCCCCAGCACCAAAAAAAAAAAAAAAAAAAAAAGTACCAATGTCCAAATGCCACTGTCATATCTGCCAAAAAACACTGTGGAATATTTTTGATCTTTCAAAGTAATGATGAAACAATTTGTATGCTTGGCATTGGCATAGACGTACATATCTTCATCGCCTAAGCGCTCTCTTTGTAATCTCTCCTCTCAATTATCCAATTTCTGGAGTTTCATCTATTTTTAAACTGTAGATCAGGAAAAGTTGATACACATAGCCAAATACATTCAACTTTTACTTTAGTGGTTATGAAGCAATTAACAACAACCAACTTACGTACATTCTGCAAGTATCTGAAGATGAGGTTCTGCACCATAGGGGTTAAGGGAAAAAATATACACAGCAGACTCCGCTCCCTGAAAACCGACGGTCGACCCAATCCCACCTCATCTTTGTTTTCTGAAGGCGAGGTCGGATGCCTATACAAAGAGGGCTGAGAAGCGCCACTCACTGGGGGAAGCCTTAGAGATTCTGAAGGACCCCTGCCCCACCCACACACTTATTTTCCTCGATTTAGAACCTCCTTGTCGCCGACGTCTTCTCCTCCGCTAGATTAACTCCCGTTTTCACTGAGTACCCACTTGAAGCTGTCTTCCTTCCACTCACCCCGCCATTCCCACACTCCCCTCGCAGTGTCCGCCCAAGCCCACCTCCCATCACTGCCTCTTCCACTGCCCGCGCTTTCTCCACGGCCCGGCTGCCCCGGGGGCTCATGGGACATAGGCCCGGATTCCACTGCTTCAGGCCTGCGCTTTCGCCCTCAACTACCCGGCCTGAAATTCCCGGTCCTGTCATGCCTCGTAGGATACGATGGGCTGCACCATCACCTTCTGCACTTTCTGGCCCTGGCCCCGGTACGCCATGGCGGAATCTCACAAAGACCACACCAACTACCACGCTTCCTCTAACGGCAACTTCCGGAATTAAGAACAGGAAGCGGAAATGCATGACGGTCAAGAGACCACGTGGGTGGTGCCTGTGATATGCCCCTCTAGCCACAGAATGACCTTTCTCTATGCTCAATAGCTTCCGGAGGAGGCCAAACGGAGACAACTTTGGAACACGGGCCTATTTTACAGCGCCACCTGGAAGTAGAGGGAGGAGGTGCCGAGGGGCTTGAATTCTGTGCATGGAACCCGGAAGCGGGAGGCCACGCCTGGGCTGGGAAGAGAGGGGGGCCGATCATCATCCTCTGAAATAGGTCAAGAACTTTTTATGAATTCAGCAAATCCTTACTGAATGCCTTCTATTATGGTCTGACTTGTGTATCCCCAAAGCTCATCCACTGAAGCTCTAACCCTAACCCTAACCCTAACCCTCAGTCTTTCAGAATGTGACTGCATGTGTTTGGAAATCGGACTCTTCAAGAGGTTAATTTAGGTCCCGCAAGATCATTCGGGTGGGACCTAAACCAGTCTGCCTGGTGCCTTACAGAAGTTGAGACACCAGAAACCCAGAAACCTCCCTCTCCATGAGAACAGAAGAAAGTCCACGTGAAGACACAGGGAGAAGGTAGTAGAGTGTGCACCTGGTGAGCAGTCGTCAAACTCCATCTTGGACCGGGGAGGGGTGGAGAGAAGTAGCCTTGTGGTTACACCCAGGGTGTGTAGAAGTTTGCCAGGAGAAGAGAGAAAGAGGCTTTTAGGAGAACAGAGACAGCATTAACAAAGACAAAAGACTAGGGAAAGAGAGGACTGCAGGGGGCAAATTGACAGCCTGTAGCTTTGCTGGTCGTAGAGCCTGGTGAGTGGCAGGAAAAGAGGCTGGTAGGAAAATGCCTTACATGACGTGCCAGGGAATTTGAATTTAATTTCGGAGGAAAAGGGAAGGCATTGCAAGATTTGATGAAGCAGAGTGACTCCGATTTTTTTTTTTCTTTCAGAATTGGGGATCAAATCCAGGACCTCACACATGTTAAGCAAGTGCCCTACCACTGAGCTACATTCCCAGTCCTTTCTGAGACAGGGTCTTACTAAATTGGCGATTGGAGTTCTCCTGCCTCAGCCCCTAGTAGCTGGGTGTCTTGGTTACTTTTTTTGTTGCTGAGACAAAATACCTGACACCCACGAGTTAAGAGAGGAAAGGTTTGTTTAGCTCAGTTTGTAGAGGTTTCAGTCCAGTCAGGTGACTCTAAGGCAGGGTGGCACGGCAGACAGGAGTCACAGAGGATAAACAGTCCATGGCAAGCAGCAAGCAGTGACAACAGCAGAAGGAGCAGAACAGCTTCTTTCTGTCTCTATCTCTTTCTGTTGCTACCTGCCTTTTGAGTGGTGCCAACCACACCCAGAGTGGGGCACCCTTCATCCCAGTATCACACACTCTAATCCAGCCACCTTTGAAACTCCCCACCTATGACCCCACGAGGCTTTGAGGGACATCTAGATAGAAGCTGTAGCACTGGAATTGCAAACATTGGCCACTATGTCCAGGTCATGTTTGTATTTTAAACAGATCTTTTAAAAAGTCAGTTTATACTATAGCCAAGAGTATTAGCAGCCACCTGAGCAAGAATGAAACAAAGCAGGGCATCAGTAAATGACCAAGGGACAATTAGAGGTTATGTTAAAAACAAACCTTAGTTGCCGAATAGTTTACTGCTTAAATCGTCTCCTTTTAAACTACCCAGATGGTAGCTCCATCCTGACCAGTCACATTATTTGTCTACAGCATTGTCCACTTGATACACTTACTTCACTGACGTTACTTTTCAAATTGTTTCCTAAATACTTCAAGGGCAGGGATTTGGTTTATACCAGTCTGTCCCTAGTGGCCCGTAGTGCTTAATGATAGCTGAGTCCCACATGCTCTAATCTGAGCCCCAGGGGTGGGAGTCCAAAATACTTGGTGGCAATTAAAGAAAAAAAAATTTGAGGTACTGGGATTGAACCCTGTGCCTCACACTGCGCTATATGCCCAGCCTTTTTTATTTTGTGACAGGGTCTCACTAAATTGCTAAACTGCCCAGTCTAGGTTCAGTCTTGCAATCCTCCTGCTTCAGCATTCTCCAATGCTAGGATAACCGCTTGGTAACTTTTGTAATGTTTTTACCCTTTTATTTTTATTTATCTGTTTATTTTGGTGCTGGGGATTGAACTCAGGGTCTTGTGCTTGCAAGGCAAGCACTCTAACCGCTGGGCTAAAACTCCAGCCCCTGGCTTTTGTTATCTTGATCAACCCTGCTTGAGCTCCTAACCAAAGCGAGTGACCTCAGGTAAGGATTCCTTGCACTTTGATTCTCTTTCTCCTTGAAATTTTGTCCTTTGTTCCTTTTGAATGTTTTTAATCCATCTAATTCCCTGTCTCACATAACTCAACAAACAGGAGTCTTATCTTTCTTTTTTAACACTGTTGCTTCTGTACATTCCTCAGCGTGGCTCTTCCTTCTCATCCTCATAGCTCTATAAGCTGTTGCTTCATTCCTGAGGACAAATCCTAGTCTAAAAAAATCCGGACAGGGCAAGACTAAGTTTTAACTCACCGTTCTTTGCTTATTGCCACAGACTCTTCAACATCTTATCTGTTAAATCTATCCAAATCTAGTAACAGGCCCACTCATATCTTCTGAATCCTAAGTATTTTTAAAATATAAAATTACATCCTGGATTTCTGTTCTTAAGAGTCATCATTTATTTTGTGCCCATTTTATTGTGTAATATTAAGAAAAAGTTATAAAGTTTTAAGCATAATACATAGTACTTAATTATACTCATTAATTATAATTATTAAAGATAATATAATTATTACTACACTCAAATATCTGGGTTGTGGGAACTAAGATTTGAGCAGCTTCCTAAAATCAGGCCTACTTATTTCTTGTGATACTAAGAACTGAACTCAGAGTCTCAGGTGTTCTAGTGACCCCTGAGCCAAATCTTCAACCTTTTTTGAGACAGAGGCTTGCTAAATTCCCAGGCTGGCCTTGAACTTGAAGTCTTCCTGCTTTGTCCTTCTGAGTAGCTAGAATTACAGGCATGTGCCACCATGGCCAGCTATCTAAAATCAATTTTTAGGGTTTTGTTTTTTTTTTTTTTTTTTAACAAGAAGAACTCTTTAGAAAGTTCATATAATCAAACCCAATGGTACTTAAGAATATATATATTTTTATAGTTAAACCTGAATACAATATCCTTAAAACTAAAGGAGTAATCTTTTTACATTTCATTCGTTTTTAGAAACAGGGTTTCACTGTGTAGCCCAGGCTGGCCTCCAACTCATGGTGATCTTCCTGGCTCAGCTTCTTGTGTGCTGGGATTAAAGTGTGCACCACCACACCCAGCTGTTCTTTCAATGTAGTGTAGGATTTAATGGGTGTACGAGTTAAAATGGGTGTATGAATTAAAAATACTCAACAAATGTTAGTAATCCCAGCATGTGGGAAGCTGAGGCGGAGGATCACGAATTTGGGGCCAGCCTGTTACATAATTGAGTTCAAAGTCAGCATGAACTACAGAGTAAGACCCTGTCTCAAAAAACCAAAAGATACATAGATAAATAAAATAAAAGTAGTGTTACCTATTAAGCAGTTACAGCTGAAGTCCATGCATTTCCTATTGCTAAACTGCTAAATTCAAAGCAAGCAAGTATTTTAAAAACTTGCATAATTTTTTCTGGCAAAATTAAGGCAACCTTCCCTCCTCCCACTGGGGAATGAATCCAGAGCCTTCGCACTGAGCTACGTCCCTATCCCTTTCTTAAAATTTTGAGAGAAGGTCTTACTACATTGTTCAGGCTGGGCTTGAACTTGTGGTCTTCCTGCCTCAGCCTTCCATAGTGCTAAGATAACAGGCATGTACCATCATGCCTGGCAAAGGCACGGTTTTAGAAAAGGATCTCTACAAATCCCTTGATGAATATACATCAAATTTGGTGTTAACTGTAATTACTTCAGTCTTGTCTGTGCTGGCTCCAACACCCTATTGAGATGAAAATGCAGTGTCTGGCATATGGGAGACTCAGATGGTTAAGGTCAGAACTCTGGGTCACTGATCTTGAGATACATGAACTGTAGAACTCTTGATACTTCTGGATATGACCACACTACAACATGTGGGCCTGTTTCTTGTAGAACAGAAACCCATCATCAAGACAATGTAGTTTTGCTTTTTGTGAAAAGCTGATTGAACCTTTTGGGAACCCCCCAACCAGTGCTGGGATTGAACCCAGGGCCTTGTACATTTTGGTCATAACAACTTTGTATGTACTCTCCTAACGATTAAAACTAGGTACACATAATGAAAATACCTGAACTCTCCTGAATTCCATTTATTTCACCTTCCTGCTCGAAAATTCCAAATCACTGAACATAAGATCACTTTTAAGTCCTCCCTCCTTTAAAAATTTAATGGATCATTCTTCAGTTACAGTAAGAAGGACTAGGTATCAGTGTTAGATAAAGTCCCCACGTATAACACACATTCTTTAAAGTTACGAAGCTACAACTAAGCACAGTTGTGGGTAAGTTTGTTTGTCCTTGGTGAATTTTTTTTTTTTTTTTGGTGCTGGGGATCAAACTCAGGGCCTTTTACCACTGAGCTAAATCCCCAACTCCCGATAAAAGGTGTTTTAAGACAGGGTTCTGCTATGCAGTTCAGGTTGGCCTTGAATTCACTATGGAGCCCAGGCTGGCCTTGAACTCCCTCAACCTCAGCCTCCCCAAGTGCTGGGATTACAGGTGTGTGCCACCACACCCCGTCCTTGGTGAAAGGTCTCTAAAACCAAACAGAAACTGGGGATTTACATGAAAGGCCAGGGACAGTTCAGGCCGCTTGTCAAGGTGGATCTGGGCTGAAGTAATGTAAAACTACTTAAAACTCACAATGTCAAGACTTTCCTACACCAGTTTTATTTGAAACACAAATAAGTATTTCTCTTTCTGTAATGGCAAATGGTTAAAATAATGCTGAACATGAATCATTGACTAATACAAGGGTTTTAAATATGAAACAAATTATTTTTTAAAAAGCAAAAGAATAACAGTTATATACAAAAGGTACTTGGAATCCTTAAGCTGATTCCAAAAATGAAATGAGTTTATAAAATCTGTGGTGAAACCAGAACATTCCATCCCTGCTTTGGAGAAGGGCTATAATACAACATTCAGTCAGCTGAAGATGGATTGGTGGAGGTGTCTGTACATAAATTTCAAGTCATTTTTGCTTGTGCAGAATCATCCAGACCTTCCCAAGACCGAATGGGCAGTCCCATGGCTTTCCTCCTTTTCCATATTCCCAGCAAGGCTACATGAAGTTCAACTCTTGATGAGCCGCACACAACAGCAGTTCCTTAGGAGCCAACATGACAGGTGGTTCAAATTCCCCATGAGAAACAAAACTGGCCACCTACAGCAAAATAGCAAAACGGACAAGTCCTTCTTTCCGCCTCCTGATTATGTACAATGTCTCCTTTCAAGAGTATTATGCCCATCACACTTGTTCCTTCACAAGTCTAAACCTTGAGGTGATATGTAGGAGAACAACATCAAAAAAAGAAAAATTGAGAAGTGAAGAAAACTGGAAGGTATACAATACACCCCCAGAGCATCTCAAAATCCCGGCCACAGTACCATTTGGTGTACTGCTAGGGCCCTTAGATAAATAATTGTAGCTTGAATGAGTTCTTTTTTTTTTTTTTTTTTTTCCTGTTCAGGTGGTTTACGGGCACCAAATAAATACTGGGCAAGAGGACCTTGCTGGGAGTTAGAAATTTAAAAATCGACCACTTTATGTCCCTGTGATAGATAATTCAATGGCCATAGGAGGCATGTACTGAAGAAGAGAAGGGACAACTTTCATACTAAAAAAGAATTCCTCTAATCCAGGGAATCCCGAAAGTAGAAAATTAGGTTCAGGGGACCCCTGAGGCACTTTAAAGCCTTTTAAAAAATTACAGTAGTAATAAATTAGATATTGCTCTTCAGAGGCTTACAGAGCAGCGGAAGCATCAAAATCAGGTTCAAAGAATGATGTCCACATTCCGAGTTTCTTGAGCTACTCAGCTCTCTTTAAAGCTTAGTTGAAATCTCCAAATACCATCGAAAAGACACATAATTGAACACCGACCGAGTGGGGTTTTTGTTTAGTGGTAGCATGGAATTTGGTCCACAATGGTAGCAGCTGTCTTCATCCATTTCAAACACAGATAACATTAAGTACATTAAGACACTACATAAAAGAAAGGGTACGTATGACAAAGGGGCAGACGTTAAACATGACAAACACCTCAAGGAGTCGCTAAGTTCTCTTACACCCTTTCAGCTCAAAGTGCCCTCTCGGTCTCTTTTTTTGTGGAGAGAAGGGTATTACAGAACTTTTTCTCAAAGATACTTAACAATGGCATTAAATGGACAAGATGGTTAGCAAGGGACTTGAAAAACCTAACCCCGAGGAATCCGGGACACACACAGTAATTCAGAGGTATACTTCTGATTTGCGGCAAATTCAGGAATAAAGAAACAATCATCTCAGGTTCGTGTTAGAATAGATGGAACGAAGTCTTTTTTTGGTGAGTTTTTCTCCTCACTACCGCCTTCAGCTATCGATCATTTCTGAGAGTTCAAGCAGAAGGTCATCTTCATCCTTCCCGGGATCCAGCTCAATCTCAGCTTCTAATTTGCCTCCTGAAATCTCCCATATCAGCTTCTCAAAATCATCCTCCACAGAGAGGGGGGGCTTTCCTGTGGAGGCAGAGCTGAGCCGCCGAGTTTTCATGGCCATCTGAGATGAGGAAGGGCCGGATGCTTCCGGTGGTGTGGGGGGGTCTGAGCAGGGCTGAGGTGGAGGCAGCACAAAACTGTAAGTAGGAAATGAAAAGCAAATCAGAGCTCCATGTGCCTCTCACTAGTTAGTGAGCCGCCTTGTCTCAGGGACACATGGACTCAATCCAACTTGTTTCTGAGCACACACGGAAGACAAAGCTGTTTTACTGATTTAACACCAGGCATGTTTACAATTTAAGGGTATAATTTAGCCAGATATTAAAAACATCTTTTAGATAATGTAAGCAAAATATAAACAACGGCACCAAAGGAGAATAATCCTGAATTTTACGTTTTCTTAACAATTAATTTGAAATTCAGCAGATTTACTTAAATGTGGCTAAACTTTATTTTATTTTATTTTATTTTTTGTGGTGCCGGGGATCGAACTCAGGCCCTTGTGCTTACGAGGCAAGCACTCTAATTACTGAGCTAAATCCCCAGCCCCTGTGGCTAAACTTTAAATGTTACTCTCTAGAAAGCATAAACAATATAGTGGCCTACAGCTTGATAAAGAAAAATTATAATGCATTACCTGTCCCTAGGTGTTTCTGTCTCGGGCACAGTGACTGACTCATCCTCGGAAGGTAGTGGGACGACAGCCTACAAAAGCAAGAGCGGGTAATTCAGTAAATCAGGTGTTTATACCTGAGTCCAAGCTGGGCATGGGGGCACACGACTGTAATCCCAGCACTCGGGAGGCCATGGCAGGAGGACTGTCGTAAATTCAAGGCCTGCCTGGGCTCCCACAGTGAATTCAAAGCCAGTTTGAACTACATAGTGAGACCCTGTCTCACAAAACCATAAATACATAAATAGAGTAGATTATCCATTTTCTTTTGCTGTCCTTTTAGAATCACGGCTATTTCTTCCTCTCTGCCCCCGGCCTTTAGGGTACTGGGGCTTGAACCCAGGCCTTGCACATGCTAGGGTAAGCACTCTACCACTGAGTTACATCCCAGCCCATTAGCTAGCATTCTTTTTTTCTTTTCTTGAGACAGGGTCTCACTGTGTGGTCCAGGCTGGCCATGAACTCTTGGCAATCCTCCTGCCTCAGCCTCTCCAGTTCTGGGATTACAGGTGTGCACTACCATGCCAAGGAATTATCATTCTTTGAACCTAGGAATCCAAGAATTAATAATCCAAAGGTTGAGCATACAAGTAAGCAGAATATCTTTTTTTTTAAAGCAAAATATCTTGCTACCCAAAAATGAAGTTTTTTAAAAAAATTCTGTCCTAATACTTCACAAATGTCTAAGTGTAAATGTAAAATATAGTAGCCACCTAAACAATGGAAATACACAAGGAATGGCAGTAAGTGCTGCACACCGATACAGACAGGGCCAATAGGGAATCGATCTTTCCTACCACACAGAACGAAGCACCCTCAAGTGGATGTGCTTCTTACCACAGCTGCTTTTTTGGCCGGGATTTCCTGCAGGGCACTGCTGGAGCTCAGCGGCTTCACAGCTGCAACAACCGCAGGATGCATCTCCACAGCCTTGCGTTTTTGGGCCAGTTTGGGAGATGAAACAACTTTAACCACAGATGGCTTCACATTTACTCTGGGTTTAGCTACAAGGAACAGAAAATGTCTGATTAACAGCTAGAATAGTATTTTTACATGAAGAATAACTCAATAAAATATCAAAATTCCTATTGTACTAGAAATATCAAGGAAATAAATAAAATCCCAGACTGAAAATAACCTATAACAGGTGACTATAATGTAGGTAATACACATTCTATCCTTTTTAATGGTTCTTGAATTTATTTTGATTCTATTTCCTGGTATTTTTCTTCTTCAAGATCATCGGATATACACCATAGAAAATTTTCGACGAAGTTATTTAAACGGCAATTTTAAATTCTGAGAAAGAAACTCATCTAGTTTTATCTTTGTGTAGTAGTATCAAATATTACTACCTATCTGGGTGATCAGTACACAAGATAAATGAAATCCAACCCAACTGTTGCCAGGAGTTACTGAAACTTGATACAGTAATTCTGATATCCTAAAGCAAGACACTCTATAAAAACTTACCTTTACCCCTTTTTTCCAAAGACTGTGCTGCACATTTCACATTCAATACGGAGTCCCCAATCCCTGAGGCTTCTACCTCGATCTTCTGGCAGGACTTTGCAGGAAGCCGCTTGGTGAACACAGGTTTCTCCACCACATGGGCATTGCAGGATGGTGCATCTCCCCAAAGGGGTGTCAAGACCCATTTCTCCTTCTGGGAGGCACCCCTCTCCTGCTGCTTCTGCAAATGATTCTCTCTTATAGTCTCACATCTCTTGACTGAAGTTCTTGTGGTATCAACTCCTACAGTCTCATCTGAAGCCTTCTGGCAAATGTAAAATGAAAAAATTAAAATCAGTACTTCTAACAACCTATGATGACTTATAAAGTACCATACTAACACTGAGGTTGAGCAGTGTCACACAATCCAGAACCTAAGAGGAAAGCTCCTCACTATTACTCGAGAGATTACAAGGCTAAAAACGAAGACCTACAGAATACTAAAAAGCCCAGATTTTTCAGGCTAGACAACTATGACTAGAAGTCAAACACTCATACTACTAAATAATTACACAAAGACCTTACCACAAAGTCATTCTTTTCCTAACTGTGTACAGAAGTAGACTATTTTCACGTAATAAAATAGTCAAAACAAATCTCTTAGAATTACTCTTGAAGTTAAAGCAGGCTGTATTATGAGAACTCTATGAATTCCTTTTTTTTTTTTTTTAACTTTTGGTGCTGGGGATCGAACTCAGGGCTTGCACTTGTGACACAAGCGCTCTAACCACTAAGCTAAACCCCCACCATGAATTCCTAAGTTACAGTCTGAATATGCATTAAAACATTAAACACGTTTGTAAACATAAATATCTAGCTTACAAAGCTGTAGAGTCTGTTCATTCTCTTTTTCTTTTTTTCAGACAGGGTCTTGCGATGTATCCCAGCCTGGCCTCAACCCTGCACCCTCCTGCCTGTCTCCTGAGTGTGAGGCTCACCAGCGCGTGTGACCATGACCACCTTCACTCTTACTTTCCTTCTTTGAAATGGTGTCTCACTGTCCTGCTCAGGTTGGCTTTGAACTCCTGAGTTTTGTGATGATCCTGCCTCAGTTTTGCAAATAACTGGGACTACAGACATGTGCAATGTGAACCAGTTCCTTCTTTTAAAAGAACAGCTGGGTGTGGGGGCACACACCTGTGATCCCAGTACTCAAGAGGCTGAGGCAGGAGGATTGCCATGAGTTCAAGGCCAGCCTGAACTACAGAGCGAGACCCTGACTCAAAAAAAAACAGGGGAAAAGAAAAGTTCACCAGGTTTTGTACAATGCACAGCATGATTCAGAAGCAGGGAAAAAAATCTCAGTTTAAAAAATATTATGGCGGGTTGGGGATTTAGCTAAGTGGTAGAGTATTTGCCTAGCAAGTGCAAGGCCTTGAGTCTGAGCCCCTGTACCCCCCACAAAATATCATGGCCAATTTCAAAAGAAAAAGCTTTATAACGGTGAACACTGACATATAGAGTACTACAGGAAACTTTCATAGATACCCTTTACCTAACACATCAGTGACACGTTTAACAGACATCTACTATCAGCTAAAACTAAAAGGTATGCTTGCTTTACCATTCACCTAGGCTTTGTCTGCTGCGGACAAAGCTATACAATGACCTGAAGTCAGCTCACCTCACTGGCCTCTGTCCTAGTAGCACTGCTCTGAGAAGTTGCTTCACTTCCTTCCTGGAGCTTTTTCTCTTCTTTCATACCTGTATTCAAAGGCATCATTAGTTATTTAGGTGGCAACTTCAAGAGATGAAGTTAAACGATACTTCTCTTAATGAGCATAATGATAAGATTATGACGTAGAAAAAAGGATTAAGACAGAATATTGTACATAAAGTCTCAAAATACAGATTAAAACAACAAAGGTCTGTATCATGTTGCTATGAACAAACAGCTTCAATGAATCCAGTGGTTTTCAAAACCTAGGTGGGGTTCTCGGAGAACTATAAAGACCCCGTGGCACACTGCTCTCTGGGCTATTACATGGGGAGGGAGGACTACAGACCTGTTCTTCTGGTGACGCGGAGCAGCCGCCTCGCTCCTGGGCTGGCCTCGGGGTTCGGCTGGGAGCCAGCTCTGGCGCCGCTCTCCGGGCTGGGCTGCACCCTCAGCGCCTTCTCCAGTCTGATCTCCTCCAGGGTCTTAATGCGCACCTCCTGCACAGACTCTGTTCTGCTTGCAGGCTCCGCTGACTGTCCTTTGCGGACACTGATGGGTGGCAAAATCACTGTCTTTTTAACTTCACTGTCAGTCTTTAGCTTGATGCAAGTTGCATCTTTTTTGCTTTTCTGTCTCTCTGTCTCCTGCTGCCGATGTTTTTTTTCAGCCAAGACTTCAGAGAAGGTTTTGATTCGGATGGTGGAGGAGCTTTTTGTTCCTGATGTAGAATCATCAGCTTTTGAAGGTCCTTCTGTCTTGAGTTTAGTTTGCAATTCTCCACGTTTCTGACTGGCTCTTTCAAGAAGAATTTCTTCTAATGTCTTTACGTGGATCTCACCAATTTTATTAACTCTCTCTGTTTTGGGAAAAAGTCATTATACTTGGAGTTTATCTAATGACTTATAAGCTCCCCATTGCCAGATCAAGACAGTACAATACATAGGTATCACTCAGGCAAGCAATTAAAATGATCAGAAGTATCATATTAGTTTCACCCTCAATTTTAGGCTACTGCATGTTTCAGGTGGCAGCCCTGCAGGAAAACTCTGAAGAGGCAAACACCGCTGAGCTGCATTTCCATTCACACTCTAATTCTCACTAGTTGGTGAACTCTGTCATCATAAACCTCACTGATCAAATAAAGTCATACCTCAGTACTTGTCGGTATTTTGTTCTGCAACTTATGACATGTGCCAAAATTGGTATGTACTGACTGGATTTTTGGTATAAGAAATAGTGTAATTAAAAATAATTCATGGAAAAGAATTCATGGAAGTTCCTCAGAATTTTCACATTATACTGGTAAATACTAGCTTTTTACTGGGCTAATATAAACCTTTTAGGCTTAGGGGTATCACTCTTAACCTTTTGGTGACCATGATTACCATTTAAAATTCACAGAAGTAGCAGCCACAGTGGCTGAGTGGGTTGGGACTCACTGTAGTAATGCCAAGGTCCTTGGTTTGAGTCCCAGTCGCAGCAGATAGCTGCAATTAGGGCTAAGCTAGGCTAGGTAACTTAGGCTAGGTAACTTAGGCTAGGTAGGGTTCTCGCCAAAAAAAAAGCCCATGGCCCTGTGTTAGGGTTACAGTGCCCCCTAGGGGTTATCTGAAAAAAAAATTTAAATTCACTGTAATCCCAGCACTCAGGAGGCTGAGGCAGGAGGATCGCTGTGAGTTCGAGGCCAGCTTGGGCTACATAATGAAACCCTCTCTCAAAAAAAAAAAAAAAAAAAAAAAAGAAGTACAAGACAGTAACTAGGCAACTTAATCAGATTGTTTCAAAAAAAGAAAAGAAAAAGGCCAGGGTAGGGAGATGGGGAATGTACTCAGCTGTAGAATGCCACTGGGTTCCATCCCCAGTACCAAAACTAACCATAATAATTTGGAGATTGACACTTAAATAAAATAATTAGTGAGTAACAACCTTTAATGAGATTTATAAAAATACAATGTATTCTGTCATTTTCTGAACCTTATGAGTCCACCCTCTCCTCATTTGGAATATTTCTTACTACCTCATCTCTCTTGCTGCCTGGCTGGTTTTAACTGAGTTCAGCTTAGAATCTCACATCCTCCAATCCAGTTTGTTTCTCTGATCACAAAGTACTATAACCACCTGTACCTCCAAATACATACTTCATGAGAACAGTGACTGTATTTGGAGCTCCATAATATATTAGTACAGTACTTGTTACAAAGGGAACATTCTGATGCTTACTGAACTTATCTCCTTAGGCTTTAAAAAAAATAATTGTAAATTTTCCCATTTCAAGAGGGAACTTGTTCTCAAAAGTACCACTCTGAATATGACATGAATGGTAACATGGTTCCCCACCAAAATTTCATTAAAATGATACAGAATACATTTAAATGAAGTCCATACTAATCATGAGAAAGAATGATGCCCCTGGCAAAGTATAAATCTTAAAGAATTTCTCATACAGATTTAGATATCTACGTATGCTTATAATTCCAGCACTCCCGAAGGCTGATGCAGGAGAATCACAAGTTCTAGCACAGCCTAGCTAGACCTTGTCTCAAAACTGTTTTAAAAAGCTCACTCAGGGGTTGGGGATTTAGCTCAAGTGGTAGAGCACAAGGCCCTAAGTTTGATCCCCAGTACCACCCTCCCCCCAAAAAAGCTCAATGTAAAGGTCCTGTATTCAAGTGCCAGTATCCCAAGAGGGGTGGGGGAAAAGCAGACGTGTGATTTTGTACAGATATGGAAAAAACAGCAGGCCTCAAGTCCGCTCTTCCTAACGAAACGGCACGCTTTGGGTTAACCATCTGAACAGCAACGGTGGGCTCTGAGACAGTCGTTTCAGAACGAGGGACACAGCTCACAAGAGTGGCTTGCCCAACACGCTCAAGGTTCTGGGTCTGATCCCCAGCATACTCTGCACACATGAGCGCATGTGTGTACACATGTGCATGTACATACAAACACTGTAACTTTAAGAGCTGGGCCAATCGTGCCTCCTTCTACAGACAGCTCCCTAAGGAGAGTTTACCCAAGAGCACGTTATGAAGATATCAGGGCTAGAGAACAATAACGTGTGACTATCGCAGGCTTTCACAAGTACCAAGCTAAGTGCGCGGGGCAGGGTGGGGAGAGTAAGTAAAAGGCGAAGCGAGAAAAGGGAAACCATTAGGCCCTCTCGGAGGAAGGAAAGTCTCTCTCAGTACAGCAACCGTGATGCAAGCTGCACAGGCGGCCTTCGGATACGCCTTCCCCAGCTGACCAGATATAAGCCAAGTGTCCAGTCAGGAGCGAGAACTATTTGGGAAGCACAGAGGAGACCCGGCCGAGTACTTACGACGGTAGGAAACATGAAAAATACAGAGAAGACGGAGTCCAACACAATACGTGCACACAGACTTTTAAAACGGATTCAGGCTGCGGGTATGCTGAGTTGCACAGTGTCTGCCTGGCACACATGAGGCCCAGGGCGCCACAGAAACAGAACAACAAAAACCAGCCCCAACCAAAACGACCACCTAGGCAGAGTCAAATGAGAAACTCCAGAGCAGTCTGAAACTAGGCTTGAAAAGAGGAGAAGAAAATCAGAGAAGAAAACAGGTGCCTGGAAAACTCAAGCGCTAAAATGAACTCATGTGAAAGGCTCAATACAAGACTGGTCCAACATCAGCCAAAAAGGGCGGGCAGACAAGCCAAATTTGACCACAGCCTAATTTTGTAAGTAAGTTTTGTCACAACACAACCACATTCATTCATTTACACAGTGCTGTGGCTGCTTTCACACGACAATGGCAGAATCGAGTGGTTTTGACAGAGACTAAACCACAAAGTCTAAAATATTTTTGTTTCTTATGGTGCCGCGGATGAACCTGGGGCCTTGTAGCACTACGCAAGCACTCTGTCACTGAGCTATACCGCTACAGCCCATAGCCTAAAATATTTACCACCTAACCCTTTACAGAAAAAATTTTTTGTCAATTTCTGATCCATTATAAAATAAAAACAGTTCACGAAAGGTGAGGCTAAAAACAAAGGGATGGAAAGCATGAAGGCAAGGTCAAGACACATATGAAGCACTATATACCAAAGTTCTGACATTGGTCTAATAAGAATTTTATAAGAAAACAAAAAGAAAGGTAGAGAGGACATACTCAAAAGAAATTAGAGGAATGTTTTCTAGAACTAACAATAAGTTCTTAGGTTCAAAGGGCCCAATGAATACTCCAGAATGAACCAAAGAGATACGAGTTTAGATCCAGCACAGCACACCAGGGAGTGGTACAGAGAAAATCCTAAAAATTTCTGGAGACTAAATTCAGGCTGTCTACAAAAGATTAAGAACATCTAATATTATATTCCCTTTTATGATGCTAGTTTAACATTAATACTTAAACCAGGAAATGATGGGATGAAAAAGTATACACGTAAGTCATTCATAAATACTGATTCAAAACTTAAAATTTATCATACATAAAATGCATCACACTGAATCCTACAACATACAAAAAAGCTGGACAGTTAAGGGTATGGCTCAGTGGTAGAATGCTTACCTAACAGGCACAAGGCCCTGGGTTTGATCCCCAGCATGGCCGCAAAACAAAAAACTAGGTGGTTAAATTCACAGATGTCCATTTCATTATTCTTTAAATGGTACATATAAGATGTAATCAAATTAATGTTTAAATGGAAAAAATTAATGTTTAAACATTAATGTTGAAATTTTAAAAATTTCTTACAGTAAGAAATCTCCCTCAAATAATCCCCCTCAATTCAAACACATTTATTCCACCATTCTTGCCATTTTCAGAAGCATTTCTGTAAGTCCTCTATCCTATCTTTAATTGCACTGTCATGGCTGCTGCGTCCTTAAACATTTAAAAAAAATTTTTTTTTTTTTATTTTTGAGATAGGGTCTTGCTATATAGCCCAAGATGGCCTAGACTTCACAGCAATCCTCCTTCCTCAGCCTCCCAAGTGCTGGGATTACAGGCATGTACCACCACAAAATGTTTACTTTTCATGGTCATTTTGACTGTGAAACAGCAAGAAGTTGTACAATGCCAAATCTAGTCAATAAGGTGGATAAAGACACATTGTAAAGATTTTTTCAATGGCAGGCAGCAATAAGATTCACTGTATTTTTAATCACATCTTGTACAGAGAGTACATGTTTTCTCTGAAAATATTTTTTTTTTGGTGCTGGGGATTGAACTCAGGGCCTTGCGCTCACAAGGCAAGCACTCTAACCATTGAGTTAAATCCTCAGCCCCTGAGAATATTATTTCTTTAGTAAGAAAATAAACTTCTAAAAAAACAAAAAGCCAAGCTTGAAATTTCAGCTACTTTACAGAGGAAGTACGAGGATCTTAAGTTTGAGGACAGCCCAAGCAACTTAGCTAGATCCTTCCCATCTCAAAATAAAAAAACAAAAAGGGCTGGGGATGAAACTCAGTGTAGTGTCCCTGTGTTCCATCCTTAGTACCACACACACACACACACACATGCACACGCACGCACGCCGCGCACAAAGTGCTCTTTTGTGACCTTTCTTTGTTTGACACAATGCAATTTGGCTCCTCTGTATGACTACTGTTTAGAATGTGACCTTTTTTGGGTGCTGGGGGATGAACCCAAAGCTTTGTGCATGTTAAGGACTGAGCTACACACTGGCCCATCAGAACATGACTTTTTATGACAGCAATTATTTTAGCACGTAACTACAATAATTTTTATCTAATTCTATTTTGTTGGATATCCCACTATTAGCACAATGATGAACAACTATTTTGCCATCTTTAAATACAATAAAGGAATTCATACCAATGAGTAATCAGCGAAGAAAAAATGTGAAGGAAAAAAGTACAACAATAATTTTACAATTCTGTTTGAGTACCTGTTGCCTCCTCATTGTTTGGCCCAGCTGACATGCCTAATCGCTCCTTCAGAGACTTGGAAACTTGAACTATGAAAAAGAAAAAAAGAAAGTCAAAATCTAAAATTTGAACAGAAACTTTTTACAGGTTAAGTATTTTTTTCATAAATTAGGCTATTTTTAAATTAAAAAAAAAAGCAAGGCCTTAAATTTTTCTTGTCCCCAGAGATTTACATGAGCTATGGATTCCCTAGAGCAAGATGGAACGCTTAGTGGGGCAAGGGGGAGGCACTTTGGATCTGAAAAGCAAAAACTATTGAATTAAATAATTCAGGGAAATAACTGCTACTGTATAATATTCTAAAATCTTTTGACATGAAAAGGTTTTCTTCCCCTAAAAATACCTGAAACATATTCATTAGTTACGAGAATCTTTGGTATTACTGATAGGAAAGGTGGAAGGGAATTTGGTAAAGAAAGAGAACTTCTAACTGCTCTCAGCACAGAAGAAAGTCCCCAAATGGGGACATCTACAGATCAAAGTCTTTTGGGCGAGAAAAAAATGTACAAAGAAGTTACTTATCTTCAAGAAAAGTGTAAGCATAAGAAAACAATAACTTCTTATTTTTTAGTAATTAGTTTAACAGTGTAATTAGTGTTACACTGTTAAGTCATACAGGGTGAAAAACCCAACCCTTGATTTCTTTCATATACACCATTCCTAACTCCCACATCTCTCTAGATCAATTTCTACAACTCTAAATCTATGCCACTATCTCCCTTTCCCGGGTTAACAGCTTGCTAACCCTGCCAGCACTTTGTCTCCTTATCTTTCTCCACACTGCAGGCAGAGCAAGGCTTGTGAACTGCAAACCTGATGCCTCCATGACTGTTTGTAACCTTTCAGTGACTGCTTACTATCTGAGGAAGGGCCCAAACTCTGTTAAGATGGCTGTGAAAGTCCTATCAGGACCTGGTTCTTCCTCCTCCTAAAGTCACCACGCCCTTCGCCCCAGTTCTATGGTTTATTACACTCAGCTCCTCAAGCACACCATGCTGCCTTAGCTCGGGACTCTGCAGGGATTATTCCCTCTTCCTAGAACACAAGCCCTCATCCTTCAACTTCACCTGGCTAATCCCTAACTCACTTCGGATCCAAACTTCAGCAACATCCTCTGTGAACCTTTCCCTGCAGATGACAACTCTAAGTACTCCTTCCTACATGCTCCCATACTACTGTGCCTTTTCTCTGTCACAGAATTTATCACAGCACCTGAAGTATTCCCACCTGCCATTACACTGCACGTTCCTAAGGTCTGTGACGTTATTTATTTTGTTCAGTGGTGTCTAATCCAGAATCTAGCAGAGTATACACTCAACTGTTTGTTGAATGAGTATTAAAATAGACACCAAAAAATGGCCTAATTAGTCTGAACAACAGAATGACGAACCACACTTGTTAACATTACAACAAACAAGTGTCAGGGACACACATGGACATGCACGCGTGCACACACACACACACACACAGAGTGTGTAAGAGCACAAGTACCTACTTTTTTTTGTTGTTTTGTCAATATTCATTTCTGGAGCTTCAACTTTCTTCCCCAGCCTCTGTGCCAGGCTCCGCTTTAATGGGAGATCATTGTCACCACCTACAAATGTGGGGAATTTGGTTTAAGAGTTCAATCTTTAGCAAGGTCAAGAAATACAAACAGAAAGAAAGATGCTAAAAACAGGGAGACAGACGGGGAGGAGGGCGGGGAAGGGAAGTAAAACGATCAAAATGTGGTATGTGTACGTACCAGTACCCCACATGAGTACGGTATGTATTGCAAACACGTATTTGTAAAAGAAAGATGTGGTTTTTTTGGGTGCTGAGGATGTAAAAAATTTTAAAAAAAATACGAGCAAAAACAGACAACGGCAAATAAAATCTGTAAATTTTCTGCATTCACACGGTGTATGTATGTACCAGCTTCCTTAGAAGTCAACGTTAGAGAAAAGGAGAAAAGGCAGCCCATTCAAGAGCCCTCCTGTCTCTCAGGAGCTATTCCTATTCCCTGATAAACCATTCCTACTCTTTAAAAAAAAGGAGTAAAATTATCCTAGAAAGAGGTAAGGAAAGGATAAAAAAATTAAAATGTATAAATGAATAGCTATGAAATAATTGATTAAAACTACAAATGGAGGTTCGAATTCAGAATCAGGAATGTGAAAAATGTTCTCTAAAAAGTCTTAACTGACTAAATGCTGCATTACAAACATTTTTTTTGGTACTGGGGATCAAACTCAGGGCCTTGTGCTTGCTGGGCAAGCACTCTTAACACCTGAGCTAAATCTGCACTACAAACTTTTAAGTTTTCCTATAATATAAAGAATCTAAAAGCCACATAGTGTTGCTCTTCAATTCCAGATGAGAAATCTGAAGTTTTCCAAAGCTAGGCATGGTGGTACACGCCTGTAATTCCAGCACTCAGAAGGCTGAGGCAGGAGGATTGCCACCAGTTTCAGGCCAGCCTGGGCCACATACTGAGTTCAAGGCCTCTGTGCCAGGCTCCACTTTAATGGGGGGGAATCATTATAGTTCACAATGAACTATATAGTAAGACCCTGTCTCAACCGAAAAAAGGCCAGCTGGGTGTGGTGGCGCATACCTGTGATCCCAGCACTAGGGAGGCTGAGGCAAGAGGATCACCATGAGTTCAAAGCCATCCTAGGCTACATAGCAAGACTCTGTCTCAAAAAACCAGACAACAAAACAAAACAAAAAACCGAAACAAAAACCCTAAGGTTTTGAAAAACTGTTTACCTTACCCAAGTCACTACCTGATTATTGATAAGAATCAAGACCTGAAGCAAGTGTTCTGACTCTGGTTTATTAGTTATTCACGGTCATAACTGATTAAATTGAAGTGCTTTAAATTTCTGTAATTTCAATAAAAGGTACATGAAAAACCCACATGAAAAACATGAAGATATTTTATAAGTACTTTCAGCCAAATACCCAGGGGCACTGGCAAATCAGTGCTGATGGGATTTGTAAAATCAGTTTGGGGAAGATACCATGCTAATGGAGAAACAAGCAGAAAACAAAGAATATGCACAAAACTTCACCTCACCTTCTGAAAGTTTCCGTTTCCCCAGTCTCTCAGTAAGACTCAGTCTAACCAAAGGCTCTTCACCTGAAATGGCAAAAACAGAATTCCTCTACCATTAGCCAAGTTTTCTGTATTCAGAAGCTACTAATGGGTACAAAATACGTTCTGTCACTAGCTTGAGTCCATCCAGGAAGAGTCTTGAAAATCAGGTCTCAGTCTAAGGAAGCCTATCACATATTAAAGAAAAAAAACAAAAACAAAAACAAAAACAAAAAACTCAATACTTCAAACAGCCAAATGCACAGCCCAAACAAAAGCAATAGCACAGTATTAATTATTAACAGCAGTCAAGCAGAAGACAGATTGTGTTCTTAACCAACTGGTTATAAAGTCCAAACTGCATTTCTACTTATGGATTCTGCTAAGTTAGACAACTTCATTCCCCCAGCAAGGGAGTGCTCTTCCTTCTCATTCTTTGTTGTCTGAATGGCAAAAACATTTAAATGTATTTGTATACTACAAATTATTTACGTCCTATTTCTTAATAGATTTAAAACTAGAATTACATTTTTCTCTGACTCGAAGGGTTTATCATAGTTTTACCCACAATGAGATGTCAGTAAATTTGCTGAATGAACATAGGTAAATAGTAAATGTAAAACTTTATATGTAGCAGCAAAGGCTACTTGAATAAGAATTTCAACATTTTAAATAGTACGGTCAAACAGAACTTCTCTTTCCCTCCCTCCCTCCTTCTCATGTTACTGAGGATTAAACCAAGGCCTTTGCACTGAGCTAATCACACCACTCGCCATCCTTTTTCTAAATATTAAGATAGAGTTTCACTAATTTGTCCAAATTTGGCTTGAACTTGTGGTCCTCCTGCTTAGCCCCAGAGTGCTGGGATTACTGGTGTGTGCCACCACACCCAGACTTTTTTCATCCTTACATTCAATAAACATACTACTAATCTTGATGCAAAGTCCTCAAAAGTAAAAAAAAAAAAAAAAAAAAAAAATCCACCCAAGAATTTTGTATTTCCAATTATATAAAAGCAGAAGTCCAACAACTATAGGATCTATCTATGCCTTCCTTACCTTGCTTGTTTGACAGAGTTACTGTCCTCACCACAGTCCTAACATTCTCTTTTTCAGGACCTGGAACAGGCTGAGGTTGGAGTAGCAGACTGGAAACACTTGAAGAACCTTCTGAATAAGAGAAGTCAAAAACAGAGAATAATCTGTGAAAAATAAAGCTATCACAACGTAAGAGATTTTGATTTTATAGCCTGTTAAATCCAATACAGATTGCTCTGTCATTACAGGGCAATCAACCTTTCTGTATCTATTTGCCTTCAATGAAATGGCGTAATGGCTGGGGGAATCTGGAGCAAATGTAAAAACAAAATATAAAACTGAGTCAGGCATGGTAATACACACTGTAATCCCAGCACTCTGGGAGGCTGAGGCAGGAGAATCTCAAGTTTGAACTCAGCCTGGGTAATTTAGTGAGACCCTGTCTCAAAAATAAAGGATTGGGGATGTAGCTCAGGGCAAAGGCCCAAGGTTCAAATTCCAGTACTGGAAAAAAAAAAAAAGACTAATGATAATAATTGTTTTGAATTAACTTAGGTGCTCGACCTACTTTTTATTTACCAGTGAAGGCTAACATTATTCTAGAGTTAATCTCAGAAACGTACTAGCCATCAGATGTGTCAATCCAAATTTTTCTAAATTTAATCATCTGTAAAATCTTAATTCCAAGGTAGGAACACAGCAAGTTGTTTTTTTTTTTCTTGGTGGGGGGTGCTGGGGATCAAACTCAGGACCTTGTGTTTGCTAGGCAAGCGCTTCACCACTGACCTAAATCCCCAACCCCTGGAGCAAGTTTTAACCAGTTCTTGCAATCAAACATTTGTTTCTGTCCATAGAATACATTTCACACCTCATCTATAATTTTTAAAGTGGGAATATACACCAGCCAAAGGTTGAGGCAACCTCCAGAAGAAAATCCCAGCAACTTTTGAGAACAATTCTTCTAGCACAAAATGAAGTTTTTGCTGTCTTAATATTGTTCTTACGTGGTATTTTTCGTATTTCCCAAGATATATAGGTCCTTTCAGGTTATTATAAGTGCTTAGTTATGAATAATTAAGGACTGAAACACAGTCACAGTTAAGTCTGCGTTTTACTTCAACTCACAGAAATAAAAATCTACTTGCTCATTTTGGCTGTTGCCTCCATAAGTGTCCTTATTCTTCTCTTGTAACACACAACCATCCCTGCCAAAATCTGGGATGACTTACCACCCTGCTTCTTGGATTTTTCCTTCATTTTCTTTGATTTAATTTCCTCAAGAGTTTTTATTCCAAAATTTAAACTTTCACCTGAGAAACCCAAATAGAAATCACATGAGAAACTAGAACCTTTTCACCTTTGCTTTTAATCTGTTCATTGCAGACATTTAAGTATTTTGGGAGGTGGGTGCTGGGGATCAAACTCAGGGCTTTGTGCTTGCAAGGCAAGCACTCAAAGCACTGAGCTAAATCCCCAGCTCAGTGGTGTTTTAAAGTTTAGCAATACAATCTCTTCTTACCTTGCTTTAAACTGACTCCAGGTTTCCGTGCAGGAGCAACTCGTAATCCATTATGGACTTCAGGAGTTGGCTGTAGAGTAGGTGTTTTGGTTTCATCACCCTCCTCAGAAAACTGGTCTATGTATCAACATTTAAGACAAATTTACAATTAGAAACAGACCTACATGGGGCTGGGGATTTAGCTCAGTGATTAGAGTGCTTGCCTTGCAAGCACAAGGCCCTGAGTTCGATCCCCGGCACCACAAAAAAAAAAAAAAAAAGAAACAGACCTACAGCTTTAATACTGATTCTGTCTAACTCACTACATGACCCTGTTGACTTGCACTAAAGAAAGAGCTAGCCAGGTGTGGTGGTGTACACCTGCAATCCCAGCTACTTGGGAGGCTAAGGCAGGAGGATCACAAGTCTGAGGTCAGCGTGGGCATCTTAGCAAGATCCTGTCTCAAAATAGAAAGAGCTGGGGGTAGAGAACCTGACTGGCATGCAAGAGGCCCTGGATTCCATTCTCAGTACTGCAAAAAGGAAAAAAATAGGAAAAAAGAGCTAAAACTTACCATCATCATCCTCGTCATCATCTGCAGCATTGATTACAACTGGGGGATGTGTGGGGCTGGGAACATTTTCAGAACTTTCTACTTTCATAACACTCCGCAGCTGAGGGGAGGGGTTAGACGGGACAGACAATTTGTTCTGTTGAGCTGAGAGCTGGCTGGCCTTGACTTCTTCTTCTTGTGACTCAAGCACAAAGGGCAATACAGCTAAACATACAAAACCAGTCTTACATTAACAACAGAATATACCACAAATTCACAATAGAACATACAATCCCAATTCAACAAAAATCTCTGGCCCTTTATGTTAAGTTTGGTGTATTTTCCCTATGAGCATTTATGTCTTTTTACCTAATTTCCCCATTTAGTTTTTGTTTTTTTAAAAAAACTCAGATTTTTCTTAACAGAAAAAGTGCTTAAAACCATCCTACGCAATTGTTTCTCACTTCATTTTCAACCAATAAAATCAAACTCATTTAGGCTTAGGAATAATACTGAAAAAAGAGTGGCTCTGATCTTCTTGCATTTAAACAATGTGCCTTCATTCCCAACTTTTATTTACATTAATTGACTGTTTTACTACCTTCGTTGAGTTGAGCTCTGTTTGGAAAATAAAGAAGGTATGAATACATAGAATTTTTAGGATAAAATTTTTCTGAATATAAAAATGCTTCCTATGTTCAATAACACTTTCAGATTCTCCTTATAGTTTTGAGCTGGTTAATTAAACCATTAAGTACCCAAGTTAAAAAAAAAAGATAGTAACATGGTTTTAAACATGAAGTTATATACACGAACCACTCAATCTGTGGATCATCCTCACGGATAGTTCAGTTTGCCACTAAGAAAACCCCTAAATATTTTAGTCATACCATAAAATTCCATCATCAAAAACTAGCTTAAGATAGAAATCTATATGCTTTAATGATTGCCAGAATTGTCCGGCATAGCTTCAGTAAAATAGAATTGTCTAGAAAATACAATCTCCAAAATGTGTGCAGGTACTGCAAACTGGACAGACCCAAGCAAGGCAATGCCCTTGAAACCAAGTCCTCCTTCTTCAGCACCTATCCCAGGTCCCAATGCCACCCCTCTGTCAGCCTTATGTTTTGTGTATTTCCTCTTGTGGTCCACTATTCATACTGCACCATTCCTGTCCTGATGGATTTCTGGCGTGATCAAGTACTGAGGAGAAAGTATGAGTTAGGCAAGCACTTTTTTCTTTAAGCTGTTAACGCTTCATATGACTGGGTCCCCATAAGAAGGTGTGGGTACTTAGATGAGCCGGGAGCTTCTCAGGAACTGAATGAGCACTTTGTACACAAACGTATACTGGCAGGGGATCTGTACCAGCATCATTCTCTGTTGCTTGAGCATGTCCAGCACTTGTGGGATGTCCAGCACCTCACTGTGTTCCAGACAGGCAATCATGATCTCTGACAGAATGACAATGCCAGTTCTTCCTAGCCCAGGGCTGCAGTGGACCAACAATGGAGGTTGGAGGCTTTTGGGCTCACTTGTACTATTAGTATGGCGTCAAACAGACTGGATCTCTTCAAGGTATGACAAAAATCCCTTGAGGTCTTCAGGACAGCCAATCTCAAACCAGTCTTTGTACTGGAAATGCCAAACGGCCCTCTTCTGCCCCTTGAGAAGATGCTTCATCTTCAAGCCTGTGGTGGCGAAGCAGCCAGAGTCTGTGCGGAATCGGGTTGTGATCTTAAACTTCCCATAGGTGACGGTCCTGTGCCTGGAATTGAGTTGTGGGCAATACCTAAACTCTTCCCCCTTCCATCCTCCTCTTCTGCTGTCACCATTGCTATAACTGCAATTCCCTGTTCCCACGCCATCTGCCAAAAATCCTGTGTGGCAATATAATCCCATTCAATTCCATCGACAAAGACTTTAACATGTGATGCACTGATGTAACCAGTATTGTTTTCCTTGGTGGGGACCAACTCCACTCTCGTATTGTCATAGGGAAGGACATCTTGGAATCTATTTCTTTCTGCATTTTCAGGGAGTAGAGCTGTTGAGCACTCCCCATCAACTAGCCGTTTTTTAAGAATCCTTTCATATTCTGTGAATACCATTCCCTGTCCTAACCGCTGTCCCAGCATTTTACACCTTTCATCGTCTGTCACTCTGGTGGATACCTCCCTTCCTTCATCGGGCAGAGGCAGTTGAGACAGGGAGAGTCCATTGAGGGCAGCCAACTTAAGGGGACTTACATTTTTTGGCATCTACGTGAGTTCTTTTCATTACCTCCAGTGGTAGGAGTCCTATGATGATGTTCTTCCTGGAGAGCAGGTCTGACACGGGCCTTTTCTTCAGAGTCCCTCTTGGCCCAGTAGCACCTCAACGTGGTGAGGTCGGACTTGGACATGGAGAGCATCAGCAGCTCTTCTTTGCGGGGGTGCTGGGCTTCCACAATCAGGTGGACAGAACTCACGCCCCTCGCCCTCTTCTTAGCCTCTGGGACATGGGCTTTGGGGTCGAGAATATGCAAAGGGCCGGGGGGCCAGGGTGACGGCAGCACAGGGGTGGCTCTACTGCAGCGCTGGGGAATAGGCGGCCAGCGACTGGGGCTTGGGCCTGGACAAGAGCGTGGCTGGGGCTTTGGGATCCTCTTTGACGTCCTCCTCCTCCTCACCGCTGTGGATCAGCACGGTGGCGTGAAAGCGACTTCTTGTGGCCGTACCTCCCTCCCTCCCTCCCACTCCTCAGCCTCATCCTGCTGGGCTCTGTGAGTACAGATGCTGGGGTGGGAGCCAGCCAGGAGCGCATGCTGGCCTGGGGCTGCATCGGCTGCTGAGGTCGACAGCATGCGCTCCTTGAGCCACAGCCCCTCCAGGCCATGCACCAGCCCCACCAGCCCCGTCGGCTCGATGCTGTTGCACTTCTGCAGCTGGGCACAGTGCGACACCGTGAGGGGGTTGCTGACCTCCTACGGCGAGTGTGCCACCGGCAGGCTGTCCTCCTGGAAGGTCTGCACCAAATGGTGGACACACTGCGTGATGAAGGCTGCTGCTGCTGATGTACAGGTGGTGGGACAGGTCCGGGGTGTTGTTGGCCGGCTGGTGGTAGGGGTAGGGATAGGGCAGCGGCCGGCGGTACACCTGGGTCCGCATGATGTTGGGGGCTGGGTAATCCTGGGCCTGCAGCTGCACGTTGGTCAGCTCGGGCACACTCACCATGCCCACCACCAGCCACCTCTTGGCAGGATAGGGGTAGGGTGACTGGCTGTGGAAACTGCAGTTCAGTCTGAAGGCACAGTGTGCTGACTGCGGGGAGGCCAGGGGCACGTGCTGGTCCCAGATCTCCGGCTAGCTGTAGACCAGGGCGTCAGGCCTGCTGTACGCATAGGAGTTGCCAATGTTTGGGTTCCTCAATGAGCAGCTCTGCCTCTCAGCGTGCACCATGCCTCTGTTGAGCTGCTTCATCATGGTCTCCTAACCCAGGGTCGGGCAGTACGAGGGCAGTATCTGGGCGCCGTGCCGATGCGAGGGGAGGTAGTCAGGTTTCATGATGTTGCTTCTGGTTGATGCTTGGGTTGGAGTACATCAGGGAGGGCTGCAGGTAGGGCTGTGGGTTGTTCAAGGAGTTGGTGCTGTGTGCGCTGTAGACACTACCATTGGGGATTTGACCACTGACGTTTATCTGGGTTCTATCCAAACTTGTCTGGGAGTGAGAATCATATCCACTGTGGTTGGACGCAAAGAGGTTATCTTGGGAAGAAGCATATGGCTCTGTATAGTGTCCACTATAATGCAGATGGGGTGGGGGAGGCATCACATAGGGCTGGGGTTTAGCCAGAGACATCCCTGAAGACAACCTTCTCCTGAATGGGTTCACTGTGACAGGCTGAGCTTGCAAATTACACTGGCTTAATCTGTAAAATTTGTGTCGTGCAACACAGAGTCTCCACACATACTTTGCTGTTTCCATGTCTTCAGTTTGAAACTGGATGGTCTCCTCTTTATTGGCCAGCTCTAACGCAGAAAAGGACTTCTTGTGGGACATGTTAGCAATATCGTGCCACCAAAATATCACAGGATGCCTTCCATTTTTGTGTTTCATAAGGATATCCTCGAGACACGCTCCAATGGATATGTCGTTTCCTTGGCTATCCTTTGCAGAGTAACTCTCTTCTCCAAAGCCGTCCATTCTTTCTGTCTCCTGCATGTACAGCATTGCAGTGTTGGGAGCTGTGAGCCCTCTGTATTTTAGATGTAGGAAGGCCACTTTTTGGGTTGTTCCTTCCAGCACTTTTTCATCTTGTAACCACCCCACAGGAAACAAGGCAAATTTCTGAAGAAAGTCCTGGGATTCATACTGATCAAAGTCACCAAAATCAGCTTGAATGGCTAACCCTGCTAGCTGAATTGCTTGTTCTAAAGTACAAGGAATGTTTCCTTCCAAAATACCTCTCTTTCGCTGCAGTTTATACCGATACCTGGTAATCTCCTGCTGCAGCTGCAAAACCGAAGGCACATAAAACACCACTCCAAAATAGACAGTAGGTTCCGGTGCATATTTATCCAGATGTTTTTTCAGAGGTTTTTCTAAATCTACCTAGCGGCGCTGATTTTGCTTGTTGTAGTACCAGAGGCTGAAGTAAGTGACCTCCTGCAGCTCCAGCCCTTGGGCCGCAGCCTCGAAGCTCTCCTGACCAGTGCTCTCCACAGACAACATGAACTCCACAAACTCATTATTGAGCAGCTGGATTCATGCAACCAGGCAGCTCTTGCTGGACACCATGTAGCGCTGGATGTGTTTCAACTTCAATCCAAATGGCAGTGGCATCTTCTCCCTTTAAGAGTGGAGAGCCAAAGAAGGAAAAGCACCCCACCAATACAGAGGGGGCAGTGTTGGTCACTTCCCTCTCCTGAAGGGACAAATGCTTTCTGGTCTCTGGCTGCTCACCCAGCAGCTGATGACTCCATCAAAAAGCAATTGAGTCTCAAAAGGCGGAGAGAAGGCAGTGTCCACGCCAGCGCTGACCCGCGCCGGCAACTCTGGGCCCACACAGCCCACTCAGCGTTCTGCCTCCCTGGGGCTCACTGTGCCCGCGCCTGCGCCCGTGCCCGTCCGCACCCACCCACCCACCTGCCCGCATGCGCGCGCTGCGGAGCACTCATCGGCCCACACGCCTTGCTTCCTGTCTCCAGCACAGAGGCCCGCAGTGTATTCCCATGGCGGCGGGCAGCAAGGGCCGAGGCGAGAGTGGAGGGCGGAGGCCCTGGGCGGGGAGCAGCCAGCGCACAGCACCAAAGGTGGTGGGGTGCGTGGCGCCCACGCACGGACTGGCAGACGCGGAGCAGCGGAGCTGCCTGGGGGGCCGGGCGTCCTCTTCACCGCCGGGGGGACCTCCCCATTTACTTTCTAAACTCCCAGGGAATTAAAAATGTGCTTTTAGCCTGTAACTTTTCACTGTATGGAAATATGGTAGCACTCAAAACAGAATAAACAGAAGGCCAGGTGCACTAGTTGTTTTCAAGTTCTATACATTTAAATGGGGTTGGGAATTCAGCTAAAGTGGTAGAGCACATGCCCAGCAAGCGCAAGGCCCCTGAGTTCGATCCCTAACACTCCCCCCACAAAAAAGTCAAACTCTATACATTTAAATTTGGTGGGGGAGGGGGGTGCGGGGGCTGGGCTCAAATTCAGGGCCTTGCACTTGCTAGGCAAGCTCTCTACCACTGAGCTAAGTCCCCAACCCCTATACTTTCAATTTTAAAACTGAGATTCTAGGTTTTTTCTTATCAGCAAAGAAACAGCTTTTAAAAGACAGAAGAAAAGTCAGGTGTGGTGGTGTGCACCTGTAATCTCAGCTTCCTGGGAGGTTAGGGCAGGGAGATCATGAGTTTGAGGCCAGTCAGGGCAACTCAGTGAGACCCTGTTTCAAAGTTAAATTTTTTTAAAAAGCTGGGTAGTTTGGGCCTGGTGTCATACATTTGCCACCACTTGCCTGTAATCCCAGCACTCAGGAGACCGAGGCAGGAGGATCACTATGAGTTTGAGGCCAGCCTGGGCTACACAGTGAGTTCAAGACCACCCTGAACTAGATAAACCCTGCCTCAAAAAAAACAAAAGGGAAAAAAAAAGAGCTGGGTAGTCAGCTCCTTTATTTAACCATACAACAGGTGTAGCTTGGTGGTAGGGTGCTTACCCAGCACGTACAAGGCCTTGAGTCCAATTCCCAGTAAGCATGGGGGTGGGGGTAGAAGACAATACTATTTGAACCAGTAAAGAGTGAATCTACTTTCTGCCCTTAAATGAAGGTGAAAAGATGTAGCCATCAAATTTTAATCACATAGCAGAGTAGCTTTTTATTTATCTTTGTAATGCTGAGGACTGAACCCAGGGCCTCATGCATGCCAAGCAAGTGCTATACCAACAGCCTCAGATATGGCTTTTTAATGCCCAATAATGCCACTAAGGAAATTATATTGAAGGAGACTTTGGAAATAAATACCAGCTTTCTATAGGGTATGTTAGTTAGGTGACAGCCTAGGAGGTTAGGGCTAGCAAATATTTTCTGTGCAGAGGCAGACAGTTAATATTTGGGCCTCATAGGCCATGTAGTCCGTCTCCAATGTATGTTCTTCAGCATAGCAGAAAACTAGCCATAAAAATATGTAAATGAATGGACAAGGCTGCATTCCAATAAATCTTTATTTTATAGAGTAGGCAGAGGACCAGATCTGCCAAACCATGGCCTAGACCAGTCATGGCAAACCTTTCCGAGCTTCCAATGATACCAACAGCCTGTTGTGGCACATGTGCCATAGGGTCACCACCACTGGCCTAGAAAAATCAAATTTCATTTGAAAACCTTATTGTTCTGATAAGAGAATGCGAAATGAAACAGGCTTATAGCAATCCAATCTGGCATGCCAAGAAAAGTTTGGGTCTGTGAGTGTGTACAAATCATGAAACCTTAATAGGGTTCAGTTTCTCCATCTGCAAAGTAGAAGTAATACCGCTCACTCAGTGGACTGAAAGAAGGCAACATATACCAAGTACTTGGTACAGTATGCATAGTAAGTATCTACTTAACAGTAACTATTCTTTTAAAATTAAGAACTGATCTCACTTTTGCTTGGAGGTAGGAACAGGCCTTCAACATAGCGTCCTCTGTTGTGATGGAAAGCACAGTTTAGTTTTTGACATCCCATTGGTTGATTTTCCCAGTAACAGGGAATTTCACTGCGTTTTTTCTGTAAGAGGAAAAAAAGCATTGTTTTCAATTAAAAAATGAAGTCAGACCTGTATTAATTCAGTAATTGTTTTTCTGGACAAAGTTCACATAGGGCTCAAACTTCTGAGGCATGTGAGATGATTTTTAGATGAAAGTGACAACAGTTTAGGCATGGTGGGGAGGAGAAAGGAGCAGAGAGGTAGTTTATCTGCTATTCTTTCCTCCTTGGCCTCATGCTAAAACCATAAATGTCTGCACTTAATTTAGAGAAGCAGGATATAGTAGTTAAGATTATGGAATCAAAGACAACAAGGTATTCATCTCCATTATGCTACTTATTAGCTATGTGACTCTGGACAATTTAATGCCTTCAGCCTCACCTTCCTTAGCAATAAAATGTAAGAGTACCAGTCGTGGTGGCTCACACCTATGTAATCCCAGCTACTCGGGAGGGTAAAGCAGGAAGACTAGTTCAATACCCTGTCTCAAAATAAAAACTATTTAAAAAAAAAAAAAAAAGGGAGGGCTAGAGATATAGCTCAGTGAGTACCAAAAATTTCCAGTATCAGGGAGGGCTTTCTAATTTGTTTCTTATAATGTACATGAAGCATGAAGTACATGGACTCAAT
Source organism: Hystrix cristata (assembly GCA_004026905.1). Classification (NCBI taxonomy): domain Eukaryota; kingdom Metazoa; phylum Chordata; class Mammalia; order Rodentia; family Hystricidae; genus Hystrix; species Hystrix cristata. The sequence goes on along the minus strand of PVJO010017430.1, from coordinate 2,997 downwards.
GAACTCCAGCTGTTATCTGATGCCATGAGTTCAAGGCTGTCCAAATTTGTTTTCTTTTTTGAGATAGGGTCTTGCTATGTAGTTCAGGCTGGGCTTGCACTTGCTGTGATCCTTTTGTCTCAGCCTCCTGAGCGCTAACATCCAGCGACTTTTCAAAGGTATGTGTAATAATACCTAAGAGTGGTATGTATTATTCCCAAGCTATGCCACTCTTTTAACAAAAGAATGGGAAAAAAGAACCCTTGGGGGCTGAGGGTGTAGCTGTGTGGCTGAGCACTTGTCTATCATGTATGAGGCCCTGGGTGTGACTCCCATCACCACAAAAACAAAACAACAAAACTAAAACATCTACACATCTAGAATAAACTGCTGGACATCATAGGATCTGTGTCTAGGTTCAATTTCTAGTACTGGAAGGAAAAAAAAAAAAAAAGACAGGCCCTATACCCAAAAGAATACATATTTCCAAGACAATATAAATATACACACATATTTGCAAAAGATGTGTATCACTATCTGATCAGCATGTGCAAGGCCGCTGGTTCCATCCTCAGCAATTGGGCAGGGGGCACTTTCATGGCAGTAAGTACTCTTAAGCTTCCAAATTTTGCAAATGACACAAATATAAATCAATATCTGAATGGATACAGGATAGTGTATTCATACAATAAAATACAATCTAGTAATAAGAAAGAATAAAGCACTGCCATACTGATTATTACAGGAAAGAATGAAAGAACACACAAAAAAGGGGAGCCTCTGTCTGACTTCATTTAGGTAAAGATCAAAACAATTGAAACTTTTCTGTGGTAGGGCAGTCAGGGCAGAGATCTGCTTTAGGGGTATGGCTGACAGCAATGAAGGAATAGATAAAGAGGGAAGGTAAGAGTGTCATTCTTGCTTTTTCTTAAACCACGTGCTATTCAGGTAAGTATATTCACTTTGTGGAGAATTCCTCAAATTTTAAAATAGTTTGTGTACTTCTCTATATATACTTTAATAAACAGTTCAATTAAAAAAGGACCTAAAAAGCATTTCTGTATAGTAACTAACCTCTGATTAACGAACTGTACTTATGTTATATCCCTCGTCACAATAATCAGTCTTAGTTTGTTTATATTCAGAAAAGAACAGTAGAATTACTTCAGAAGATTCAAAAATATGGAGGAGAGAAACACAATGACCATTACAAAAAAATTCTTAGCCAGGCACAGTGGCACATCTCTGTAACTGCAGCACTTAGAAGGCTGAAAAAAGGAAGACTGGCATCAAGTTTCACCTTGAGGAAGCATGAGTTGAATATTCATCATTATCAGAGATTTTTATTTTTGCTTTTTTTTTGAGACAGGGTCTTGTTGTAGTGCAGGCTGGCCTTGAACTCATGGCAATTCTTCTGCTTCAGCCTCCTGATTATAGGCTGGGATTACAAGTATGCGCCACCACGCCCGGCGGATTTTTGCCCTTTTCATGTAAGAATTTCGTGGGGTTGTTGTTGTTGTTGTGTTTTTTTTTTTTTTTTCTTGGGGTGCTGGGGATCGAACTCAGGGCCTTGTGCTTGCAAGGCAAGCACTCTAATCACTGAGCTAAATCCCCAGCCCCGGGTTGTTGTTTTTTTGGTTGTTGTTGTTCTTTTTTGAGACAGGGCCTCACTACATAGTTCAGGCTTGCCTTGAACTCACCATGTAGCCCAGGCTGGCCTCAATCTCACGGCAATCCTCTGGCTCCCAAGTGCTGGGATTACAGGTGTGAGTCACCACTCCCAGCTGCCTGGAAGCAATTTTCAAATACCAGTGATTTCTGTAATAGTATCTTGTATCTACAAGTCACATGATATTTACTTGATCTATTTAATACATTTATAGGATTTTTATGGGTTTATTTTCCCTTTTTGTTCTCTTCTGAGACAGTGTCTCTTATGCAGACCTGTCTGGCCTTGAACTCTCAATCCTTCTGCCTCAGCTTCCTGGACTGCTATGATTACAAATACTGTACACCAAGTTGGGCATAATGTCTGCAATCCTAGCACTGGAGAGGCTGAGGTAGGACGATCACTTGGTGTTGGAGGCCAGCCTGGGCAACACAGTGAGTCCAAGCTCAGCCTGAACTACTCAATGAGACCCTGTCTCGAAAAAGCAAAATAAACAACAAAAATACACACCACCATGCCACTATGCCCAGCTTGATTTTGTTTCTAATTAAAAAATAATTTATGAACAATGACCATGATTTGGAAAATGGAAACAAATGACTATTATGGTATACCTCAAAAGGATTATTTATTTTGGCACAGAACCTCCCCTCCCCCTTTGGCAGTACTGGGGGTTGACTGCAGGGCCTTCACACCAAGCTACATCCCTAGCTCTCTTTTTTAATTTTAAAATAGGGTCTCGCTAAGTCATTAAGTTGCCCAGGCTGGGCTCAAACTTGCAAGCCTCTTGCCTCATCCTCCCAGAGCACTGGGATTACAGGTGTGCACCACCATGCCTGGGGCCTTTTCATTTTTAAAAATGATAAATGCATACATACACATTTAAAAGTATTCTACATAGTTCAATCCCCAGTGCCAAAAATAAATAAATAAATAAAAAGTATTCCACATAATTCTGTACATTTTTTATGTAGAATAGATCCTCTGTAGTAACATCTCTCTTACATGATTATTTATTGGAATTGTTATAGTAATACAGTACACCATCCAAAGATATACAGTGGATTCTCATTAATTGTTCACAGTAGCTATGTGCTCTAAAGTTACTAAGAACACTGAATTAGTGACTACTGAACCACTGTTCCTAAGAGAAAAACAAGGTTGGACTTCTGTGACCTGTTCATATCTTCATCAACTAATCAATACTTGTTTTATGTGTTTGTTTAAAGCCACATTATTTAATATGTACTGCTGATGTGTTAACATGAAATTTCATGACAGGCAGCACTTAACTCATACCTGAACAAAACCTACCTAACATTCATATTTTCTCTGTAAAGCACATCATA
>PVJO010017429.1:5494-39338 GCA_004026905.1 Hystrix cristata | reverse complement strand
CTGTACTAGTTTACATTCCTATTAACAATGTAGAGAACCTTTCCCTTTCCCCCTGAAACCTCGCCAGCGTTCATTAATATTTGATTTCTTGCTGATAGTCATTCTTTCTGGAGTAATATGGAATCTGTACTGCATATAACAACTATTTTCACAGCATTTACATTGTTTTAGATGTTATAATTTTTCTGGACATGATTTAAAGTATGATCATAACCTCTTTACTTTCCCTTCCTCACTTCTTTCTTCCCTCCTCTTCCCTCCTTTTCTCTATCTCTTCCTTCCTTTCAGACAGGGTCTCACTATGTTCCCTAGCTGGCCTCAACTCCTGGGCTCAAGTGATCCTCCTGCCTCAGCTTCCTGAGTAGCTGGGACTGTAGGTACAAGTCACTGCACCTGACTTCCTATTTAATTCTTTCCCAAAGCAATTTTCTCCTTTGAATCCTCCATATTTTTTCTTTCAGCTTTTTCCCACTTCCTCCTACAGGAATATAAAGTCCACAAAGGCAGGGAGTTAGTTTGTCACCTGCTGTGTCCCAGGACCTGGAACTATGCCCATCTTACCAGTACTTTTGAATGCATGAGTTAAGGAATTCAGAGCTGTTCAAAAATGGAGTAGGTTGCATTGGTTGGCGGTAATTCTCATCACTAAAGATTTTCTAACATTGGCAAAATGCTTTAAGTGAACTTGAAGATCCCAAGAGTTGGGCTAGGTGTCCATTGAAGAAAGCAGTATGGTATAGGGTTAGAGACAAATGGTTTGAGTCTGTTCCGTGATACTTATCCCGTGACACTGGATCATTTATTTAGTTCTCCTAATCTCAGTTTCCTTAGCTGTTAGGGATTTTGTAGTTCTATCTCATAGAGTGGTTCCCATGATGAAATTAAACGAGATGTTACATATAAAGCATTTAGCTTGTTTCCTGATATTTAATAAATGCACACTAAGTGTATATTTATATCTAAATATAATGTGAATATATTTAAAATACATAAATATAATACGATAATAATAATGTCCCTTCCAGCCGCAGATCCTGAGGATCTGAAAAGGGAGGGGGCCACTGACACCAAGGCTGAGTTACCTTTGGACTATTAGTTGGGACATGCTTTTCCCACCAACCTACCTTGTCAGTTCTTTTCCCCCAAGTTTTCTTCTTTAGTTTTGGCAAAATTCCTGCCTCTTTTGATCTTTCCTTCATCTCCCATATTGGTTTCTATTTTGGAATTCCCCCTCATTTTTATGTCACCTACGTCTTGACCTTTGCCTCTGATATTTATTTTACAAGGTGCCAATTTTTTAACCCAAAACAATCCCACCACAGATTGCCAAAGCTGACTCAGATTTCAGTGGGATGCATAAATATCAGCTCACTCATTTCTAGGGCTGGTGTGTGTATCTCCTGCATGGCCTAGATGCCCTTCCAGCATCTGTTGGGTATTTGTAGTAAAGTCTTTTGAGAAAGAGTCAACCACAAAAATCACTGTCATCATAAAAATTGTCTTATTTTTATGATTTTTAAATAGTTTGAGGCTATAGTATAATATTAAAATTTAAAGTAAATGAGCTACTATGACCATAGACGGTGGGAAACTCTTTGAATGGTGGAATATAATAAATACTAAGTGCCACGTAACATGTACTTATGGTGAAAAATTTAACAAAAGGGAGGAACAGCTATATGTTCTTACTGAAAAAATGGGTGTTTTCAGATATCAATATTTTCAGAATGATCACAGCCTTATCCACTTTATGCACAGAAAAAGATCAGAGGGAAATACTTTGAAATATAACAATAACCTAGAAGTTAGGAATGTGAGTGAATACTGTACAGTTTCAGTATTCTGCAATGAATAATTGCTACCCTTAGAATTTGAAAAGTAAAATATTCTTTTCACTCAAAAACTGTTCTTAACTAACATGTATGTTAGGGCTTCCTGTGCCTCTGTGAGGTGACAATGGTAACTTTTCCAAGAGAGTGAGACAAGACGTATTGAGAACTATACTCTGAAACCAAGATCTAATTCAGCTCCAAAATCTGTGGTGTTAAAAGCAATATTGTACTTGCTACATTGTTTTGTTTGCCTATAGAAATCTGGGGAGAAGAGCCCATTATCAAAGCTGAGTTCTTGGGCCTGGAAACAGTAGAAAGAGACCAGATCCAGAGCAAATATTGACTCTAGGCAAGGCTTTTTATTGGGACTTCTGCTCCCTTGAGCTAAAGGAGATTTGCAGTTCTGACAAAGAGTTTTCCAAACACATAACGAAAAGGAGTAGCTATTATAGAAAAGTTTCCCACCAAAGTTTCCAATCCAGGTTCTCTCCACAAATAAGCGATTCAAATTCACACTGTCTGGACTTGACTGGTCAGTGTCTCAGCTGGAGGTGGCTCACTGTTCGCTTTGACCGCTAGGTTGAGGCAGGTTTGCAGGAGGCTGATCCTGGCTTGCATCTGTGTCAGCGGGAAGTGTTTGAAGCTATTGTAGTTTCAACTCTGGGGCTCTGTGTTATCTCTGGGCCCCCATTTATGTTTTTATTTGGTTCTGCTGTGAAAGCACAAATTAGGCGTGACCCCTTCAGGGCCTCTTCCTGGCATTGTTTTGCTGCTGTCTTTTGGGTAACCCTTGACTGTCTTGAGCCAAGTAAATAATGTGAAACAGAGGCTCTATGGGACGAATGGTACCAAGAGATGGAAAGAGAAAAATGTTTTAAGTTTGTAGAGGCTCACCATGTGACATTTCGGATATAGCCTTGTGACGACAGGCTGGAGGTTAGTGGCCCTGCTGTTATGGAGCACCAACGGGGCGAGGTTTGTGCTGACGGAAAGGGTCGTGGGCCTCCCTTGCTGGTGTCGTGAATGTACCACAAATGTCTCTCTGAGCTCTGAATTAAATGGAGTGCTAGCTCGGCAGTGATTATATAGACCTTTACATGTTCTCTTCTGATGACACATGTACTTACAGGGCATGGTACCAGGCTTAATGTTATGATCTAGTCTCATTCTTTAACAAATCTTCCTATCTCTTTCAGTAAGATCTTGCTCACTTTTCATTTTTTTATGCCAAATTTGAGGAAGAAGCAGTTACTTTGGTTGCCTTCATTTGGTGTTCCATCCTTGGCCTTGAGCTTGGTAGCTCTTGTTCACCTTCCGGAGCAATTGCTCTAAGTCTGTCATCAGCAACATAATGATAAGGCAGTTTCCTCATAGCCAAGGAGACAGGGAAACTTTAGAAGATTGATGGCGTATTTTATGGTGGTTGATGAAGAACAGAGGTGGGACTTACACTCTGCATTTCTTCTAATTGTAACGTTTTTCCTAATCTGCAGAGGGAGTGGACTCAGTGGGTGGACATGGTCAACTGCTTTCATAGGATGTGGTGATTATTAAGCTTCGTCATCAATGATGCCTAGCAAAGGAAATTCAGTCTCAAACTGTGATAGTAACAGATGACAGTGGGTGGGATAGAGAAGTGACATTTCCAAATTTGTGCAAATTTCTAACATGTTACATCAAAGGCATACTTTATTGGCACTGCCTGGACCTATCTAATAGCCGAGGCATGGATAATGTCACTTGACATGCAATCACTTTAATACAGCCTAAATATTTTCCTCGGGGCCATCACCAAAGAACCAAGTATTTATTAAAGATGATAAATGTACATGATGGGACCAGTTCCGCATTATAGGTGACTAACAAGTAGAAGAAGCACTCAATCGTTTTTACCTCCTTGCCCCCTTAACATTCTGAACAGTGGAATAGTGGAAAAAAAGACATGGAGTGTCCCAGGCACCAATCAAATCTTAAAATGCTCTATCCAACAAAGAGGATTCCACAAAATAATGTTATATGTACAGACATAATATAGTGGAACCTGGACTATTAACCACAGGGAACTGATTGGTGAGTGTAACATGGCTGCTTCCTACATAGCAATGAGTTTTCAAGTAACACTTTCTGAAAGTAAGTTAATTGCTGCATAAACTGAAAAATGGAGAATGAAATCTATTCAGGAAAGGCTAGGCCCCCCAAATAGAAGGGTCATCCAAGGTTAAGCAAATATAAACTATACATACTTGCTGTCTTGTCTGTAAAAGTATGTAGGATAAAAGGCGTGGGTGTGATATAGGAGGCCTGGGTTCCTTTTGCCCAACTTTCTTCAGAAAACAGTGTACAAATAATATGTGCACATGTGTTTGTTATGAGAATTCAGTGATTTATTAGAAACTGCTGAGAAGTATGTCTGCTAGGTAATAAATGCCGCGTTGTTTTACTACTGTGAGGAGTCGTTTGGATTTGGACACAGGCCTTTACCTCTTCAAAGTTCCATTCTGGAGAAAAGGGAAGAGGGATTATGGGTCTCCCCAATTATAAGTTATAGGAGGTCAGAGATTAAAGGCTTTGCAAACAGACAAATCTGCCTGTGGGATGGTCCCAAAGTGACTCTCCGTCAGGGCAGATCTTTACTTATGGGTTAGACAACTATTGTTTAGCCGTGAAAAGGGTGCATTAAATATTAGAAGCTAATCCAACCTTTAAAATCCTGAGTAGCACAGAGTAGGTAAAGCTTAGTGCAAAGATACTTACTTTTCTACTTCTGGAACTTTTTTTATAGGCTGAATTTTTGTCTGTATTTCTTATAGACATGGAACTTAATAAACATGACCATTGTAATTATTGTCTTTTAAACCAATAATGGAAATGAGAATTTACCGTTTACTAGGCATCTACTAATTGTCAGACTTTGCTCTGTGAGTCCTACATTTGTAATTTTATTTAGGCTGCTCAGAAGTCCAGTTCTGAGGCAGCTAGATTAGAAAGAAATATGCAGACAGAGGAGGAAGGCTTCCACTGGTTCCAATGTTAGATATTTACAAGAATATAAATTCATCACTTTTCACTTTTCACTCTTCCAAGTTTTAATACCCAATTTCTCAAGTACAGGTTCCTCTTTAGCTGAAAATTTATTTTCTAAGAAAAAAAAATTGACATATAAATTGAGGAAGATATAAAAGCATTAGCTCAGGATTTAACATGTGCTTGAAATTTCCAAGGCAAAATGGGAGGGGCAGGGTGTTGCGATTTGTGCTGAGGCCGGAGTCTCCCTAATCCTAGGGCCAGGAAAGCCCTTTGCATGATACTACTCTGCATTTCAGCCAAATTGTGGTTTCCAAACAGCACTGTGAACAAATAAAGTTAAGGATCTTTGGCAGTACTAATGTATTCCAGTAATTTTACCCTCTGCCAGAACACTGGGACCCTCCTTTCAACACTGAGAACCAACTTAACAGGGATGCCATTTCACCGGCATCTCTTTCAGTTGCCATGGACTGCTCTCTTGTGAATGGGAGAAACCCAAAGATACAAGGTGTGATTATAATACACACTGAATGCTTAAAATTATTATAGTAAAAGACACATTGGCATGAATCTCCCTCTCTCAAAATTCTCTACCTCTCTTCAAATACTCGTCTTATCATTCTTGACACTTCTTGAAGCAGTTTTGGAAGTTTTCTTTCCTGAGTGTCTTTACAAGATGTGATCAAAAATGTAGTTAATGCTGCTGCTAAATTTCATCCAACATAAAGGCAGGCTCGTAAAAACACTATAGCACATCCTTGTCTACCTCATTCACCAGATCTGGCACTGTGTGACTTCTTGCTCTTCCTCAAAGTCAAAACGAGAATGAAAGGTGAACATTTTGAATTGATTCAGGTGACCAAGGCAGCCAGGACAGCATAACTAATGACACTCATGAACGAGGACTTCCAAAACTGCTTTAGAAAGTGACAGGAAAAATGGAATAAGCATGTTCAAAGTGAGGGGGAGTATTTTGAGTGGGATGAATGAAAATGTATCTTTTACTGTACTTTTTTCCTTAACTTTCAACATGCACTGTATGTTTCATCCACCTCATTCATCTCATAGAACCTATGACATTTGGAGCTGGCCCCTGCTCTGTGGTCTCTGTCCGGGATCAGGAGCTCCCAGCATCTGCTCTCTGGAGATGACACTGTCACTCCGGCTCCTGGACCCTTGAGTCAGTACTGTCCCCAGGCCCCATGCTTTGCTATACAAGAGTACAGGGGTGTGTGTTTTTGTGTGTCTAGGTGTGACAATGTGAGGCTCTGACTTCCTACTGAGGTCTGTAGAATAGTTACTCTCTTTGTAAACATTTTTAAAAGAAGGTTTTTGATGTTAATTGTTAATTCTTTCAACTCTGTTTTCTTCTAAGACAAGAATACCAATTAAAATTATAGAAATGACATCAAATTTGTTTCTCCGATGTGAGTAACTATAAGGGTAAATAAGGACAAAGAGGTGTAATAAGTATTATGTAAAAGGAAGGTTATATTCAAAAGAGAGGAGAACTAGAAAGGGGGAAAGGGGAAAAGAAAGAAGGGAAAAAGGAAAGAAAGAGGAAAGGGAAAAAAACAGAAAAATATAAATAAACCTGCTTTAAATAGGGAAGGGGGAGCAGAAGGGAGGGGAAGGGAAGAGGGGGGAAAACCAAGATACATCATGTACAGGTACAAAATAACCATGATGAATGCGACCCTTATGTATACAATGTATATACATGCTCTTGGTAAAAAAAAATAATAAAAAAATAAAACTTTTCCCTTGTTAGGGAAAAACAAAACAAAACAAAACAAAAACTGCCTCCACAAATCTACAATGCCCCCCGCCCAGAGGTGCCACCGTGTAAATTCAGGGATCCAGAGACAACCAAGAAAACTGCAGGGACTTGAATAAAGCTCAGAGTTACTAAAACAAAAAGTAAAATAAAATTATAGAAATGACTTAAAGAGTATTATCTAAAGTTAGTAAGTTATTGAAGATATGACATTATCCTTTAAAAATACCTTAAATAAAAAGTTGTACATCTGTACAGGAGGATGGCAAGTCTGAGCCTAGCCCAAGCAACTTGGCAATTTAGTGAGATGCTACCTCAAAATAAAAATGTTTTAAAAAGGATGGGTATGTAGCTCAGTTTGAAGGCACTGGGTTCAGTCCCCAGCACCATAGGGTGGTAGGAAGAAGTTGTAGAGAGAACTCTGAAAACTCTGCATCATAGTGTTGAGCACAATCAGTATGGATTTGGGGATTTAATGATGTCTTAAATGGTGTTTACCACAAAATTATTTTTTCTTTCTTTGCAGTTCTTGGGCTTGAACCCAGTACATCCTTGTGCACACTAGGCTAGGCAAGCTGTCTTCTGTAGCCATCGATATGGTTTCAAATAATTTGTATCAAGAAAATTGGAAGTCCATGAATATGTAGATGGATTCTTGGGTGTCTATGCAGCTTCCGTAGATTACTGCAGTGAAAGATGCGATGATTTTCCACTTAGATTCTCTATACGTGTGATGAATGTATGCATCTGCTGCTGCTGAAAAATATGTGCATATGATGCTTACATTTATATTTGTACATCTCTATTTAGGTAAACATTATAATTACAATTTGTATTGAAATTATATATGAGGAAATTAATGTGCCAGTTAATTTCTTATCTTCAAATAAAAAGATCTGTACCTGTAGTTTTCATCTTATTTAAAGTTGAATGTGCTCAGTAAATGGTTTTGATCACCTGCTTGCTATGTGGCTTTTGTAGCCTTAGGTCTTGTCACAGGAGCCACTTCACTGGCCCTCCTTACACAGAAAGAAGTGGAAAAGCACAGGGGTGATAATGGACACAAAATATGGTATTTTGCTGGCTGTGACCCAAGACTTGAACTCTAATCCAATTTTTTTTTTTTTTTACCAAAGCTCTGCACTTTTATGGACAGAGGAGCCCTGGAATGGGGGAATTTCATGTAGATCTAATAAAATAATTTCCTTAAAATAGCTTCTGTTTTCCTTTGGGCACATTATATAAACCTCCAGGAAAAAAGAACTTGTTCCAAACTGGAACAACCAACCTATTTGTTGTGGAAACGAATATCCCAATGTTTTAATACTGTCTGCACTGACTGGCAATAGAAGGAAATGCACTAGAAATAACACTTTCCTTTTTTGTTGAATTTGAAAGTTGCTATGAGAAAAGAAGTTGCCACATTTTTTTTTTGTACACTGCAAGCTGTGTGGTAGAAGGAATCAACACTTAATTTTGTGTCTGAGTTTTTATTCTTCTCATGATGCATTCAGTACCATGAAGAAAAGATAACACATCCTTTTTTTTAAAAAAATATGAAGAGATAGGCATATTAAACAGGGTGTTCATACATGGCTCTGTTTTCTTTCTTTCAGTCTGAAATTAAAGATGCGTTTGGATGGCATAATATAGAGTTAATAGTATGTGATCTGCAGCTGGACTCTGGGTAAAATCCTGCTTCATTTACTAGCTGTGTGACCCAAAAGAAGATTTTTTTTGTTTTGTTTTTGTTTTAAATTATGTTTCTTTACATTTAAAACCTGAGCACTAAAAAAAAAAAAAACAAAAAACCCAAAACCAAACAAGCAAAACAAATGAACAAACAAAAAACTCCCTGAGCACTAATTGACTTTGATACCCTTCAAAAGATTTAAAATGAAATAGCATCTCTAAGGCAAACTTCTGCTGAAGTAGAAATTTTGCTTTTCAATAGCTTAATGTCCTTGTAGCCAGTGACTGTTTGTAGTCAGAGAAAAGTTACTCTAATTTCTTGTACACTTGGAGGCTTGTATTTAGTTTAAATGCAGTTACGTTTTGTCATTGAATATATTTGAAAACCTGAATTTCAACTTGCTTTCTCTGTAAACAATAGTGTAGTGGTTGGCATTGACAACAGAATAAATAACTCTAGAAGAGTTTTGTATTTCTTGGCCTCTGTCCTTAATAAATATTTTTTGACTTAGTGAATCAGCCAAGTGATTTGATTTATTTCAAAATATTTGCCTGGCTTATCAAAGAAATGCTATACTTTTAAAGAGGTCAGAATAATGATTCTGTCTTTTGGAGTACATAGGCATATTCTTAGGAAAGAAAATGAGATCATTGAAAACAAAGGTAGAGTGGTGGAGTAAATCTTTAGTTTGGCTTTGGAGTTTTGCTGATTGACTCTTGCCATTTGAAAACAGTATGTACTCCAAACAGAAAAAAATAAAAAGGTGTTTCTGTGTCCCAGGGAACAGCCCTTGTACTCATGATTTTAGGTGCAAATGATTATTTTCTGCTGCAGTGTTTGTGTTTTTAGTAGGCATTTAGATACATTTATACAGATCACACTGTGTCGACCCAGCCTCTATTCTCACCTCTGACATTTTCAGGGGAGAGTGGCCGCTCCTCGTGGACTCGGTGTTGGTGGGACCGTCAGTGACCACGGACAGGTGGCAGGTGGGAAGCAGATGGAGTGCTCTTTTTGAAACGTCCGTCAAGCAACATGAGGTCTGAGTTCTTTCAGCCCTCGGGGTGCATGACTCTTTCTGCGACTTTTGTCCTCGGAGGCCGAGTCAGCTTGTGCTTCTCGGCACCTGCTTCCTCTGCTGACCTTTCCATTCCAGAAGCTCCTTCCTATCCTTCTGATATGCTGTTTTTATTTATAAATTCCACCTAGCTAGAGCCGATTTTTGCTGACTCTATTTAAATAATTCTGTTTCACCTTGGGTGTCATGGATATTATTGCTTTAGAAAAATCAGGGTTTTAAAATAAAACATGAGTTGCTCTGAAGAAAAGATATCAATAAACAGTTGTACAGGTGATACACAGATACAGCAACATTTACGAGTGTTGGCAAAAGGCTAATTACTGGGATGCACCACCGCAAAAAGTGCCAGTAGCAGTGAGCTACCTGCGTACATTTAGTTTTTAAATCTGGAGTACCTTGATAAACCATTAAAAAGACTATTGAGGATTGTCTCATTGGGCTGATCCTACTGATAAGAAAAGTGAGGATATGGAAAAGATATATGGTCATTAACATATTAATGGTGGTTGTAAAGGTCAAAATCAAATACATTTCGAAAAGGGAATGGTATTTTTTGCTTTGGCACAATCAATACTTTTCATCTAAAATCACTTATTGTCTGTGTCAGAGAATCTCACTTTTTATTTCCAAAGAATAATATTTTATTTATTTCTGGCATTATTTTCCCCAATTAGTAAAATACTGAAAGTGTAAGTCTCTAACAATCAAATCAAGAATCAGCTATGTAGAAAAGTGTGTGTGTGTGTGTACCAGAGGTGTGTTTTTGAGATTAGGTATTTCTTGTTGAGGGTATTAGTGATTTTGGACCTTCTCCTGGACATAGTATAAAAAAAATTCCAGAACTTCCCTGTTCTAGGACTCAAGGTCAAAGCATAAGTTATCCCTCCCTTTTCCCCCTCATTCTGAGGTCCTCTGAACTCTGGTTTGAGAAGGAAACATCTGGATATGGAACAATTCTATCCCTCCACAATTTCTTTTTTATCTGATGCTTTTTATTTTTATTTCAGAAATACAATTTTAAAATTGTGGGATGAAACTTGGGCTAAGTAAAGATTCTGACACCTGAAAATATCTTCAGTCGTTACGTTTTCAAAAGTGAACACTCTCAGGGAAACAGTGATAAGAGAGGCAGATTGGCTATATTTCCTGCAAAGAATCTATTCGAGGGGAAGGAAGCTTCAGGTAGCAGAGATTTCATGGGGAAATAATACCAAGCAACTGACTATGTTTCCAATATGACCTTTATTGAGGAAATACTGCTGTGACGTTTAACATCGATCAACGTAAGGTTGCAAACTGTGCATGTCAGCGAGGTTCTCCCATGAACGAATGTCCATTTTAAATGCACCAGTGAGGTAAACATAATTATTCATATATAGCTTTCTTAAGGCTAAGAGAGTTCTGTTTCATTTATTATTTTTGGCTCAGTTGGTACTTTGCATAATACATCTCAAGATATCCCCACCCGAGTGCCCCCCTTCCAACAGCTTAGGGAATCGGCAAATTCCCCAGATACGTACGATATCATGCATTTGAATCCCCCGAAGACTGAGGAGGGGGCACCCTGAGCTTGCATGCAGTTCCCTCATATTGCACAGAGTAAAATACAATGTCTGGAGCGCCCATGGGAGAACCCGTTCTGTTTTGAAGCTGTCAATCACATGCATTTTGAAATTGTCATATGGCTTAACCTTTTTGCAATGGACTCGATTCTTAGTCACTCTGGGTGACTTCCTTTACTATAGCGTGGGAAGTGACTTTTTCTACCTTTTTAGTTGACACTAGTTTCTCCTCAAAGGTCTCTTCATGCTCTTCGACCTTTTGAGTGACGGTTACAGATTTGGTGATGTATTTGGTAGCACCATCTCCCCCCTCACTGGTGATTTTTTCTACCGTTTTGGTCACCACCACTTTCTCATCACTCTTGTCACCCCCCTTCTTCTCGTCTGCTGGGCTCACGTCTAACCCATTAGTGACCACGCCTTTCTCCTCTTCTCTCCCACTGCCCTTTTCCTTAGTTTCCTGCCCCTCCTCTTTTCCTTCGACCTCCCCGTTGACAGCTATGTCTTCCTTCCTGGATTCCTTTGAACCTTGGTCACCCCCTTCCTCCTCACTCCCACCCTCCCCTTCTGCCTTCTCCTTCTCCTTCTCCTTCTCTTTCTCTTTCTCCTTCTCCTTGTCTTTTTCCTTTTCCTTCTCCTTCTCCTGCGGCTGAGGTTTCTCCTCTGCTTTGACTTCCTTCTCTGGGCTCACCTTTGCTGGTTTGGTGACCGCCTCTTCTGCAGCTTTCTCCTTCACTGGGGATTCAGCTTTCTTCTTCTCTGGCACGTCTTTCGGCTTCTCCTCCTTTTTCTCCACCTTCTCTTCCTTGGGAACTTCCTTGGTGACTTCTTTCTTTTCTTCCTCCACTTTTGGTGCTTCCTCTACTTTTGGTGCTTCCTCTTTCTGCTCACCTTTCTCTGCTGCGGCTTCTGCTTTCGGCTTCACCTCTTCCACAGGTGACTTTGCTGCAGGGGATTTGGCTTTCTCTGGCTTCTCTACCTTGGCTTCTGCTACTGGCTCCTCCTTAGCAGCCACCTCTTCACTCTTCTCAACTTTCTTCTCCTCTTTAGCTTCTGCTTCTTCTCCTTCCCCTTCCACCTCTGTCTCGCCTTCTTCTTCCTGCTCACCTTCCTCTTTTTCACTCGAGCCTTCCTTCTCAGATCCTCCCTCTTCAGCTTGATCAGATTTAACACCCTCATCTTCCTCCTCCTCTTCCTCCTGGCCGCCTTCTTCCTCCTTTTCCTCTTCTTCCTCTCCTTTAATTTCAGGTGCAGCAGCTTTCACTGGAGACTTTTTCGCAGCCTCTGCTTCTTCTTCAGCTTCTTGCTCCTCTTTCTTTTCTTCAGCCTCTTCTTCCTTCTCTTCTTCTTTTGTGGAAACTGCCAACTCCTCAGCAATGGCTGTCAGGGCATCTTCCATTTCTGATTTCTCATCTTCCACTTTGGTCTCTTCTATGATCTCCTCGACAAACTTGTGTTGGACCTTTAGCTTGGGGACCTCCACCTTGGCTTTCTGAATCTTACTGGATATTGTGACTGAGGGCTGTCGGTGTGTATACAGGGGCCCTGTGATGCTTCCCGAAAATGTGCTAAACCTGGTCTCTTCACCCTCCAGGAGTTTCCTAAGAGGGAATCAAAGAGGAGACATAATTAAAAGCCCATCGGGCCTCCTGGGCTTCCTCACACTACAGGGAATGTACTAGCTACTTATGAATAAATCGAATCACATATAAGGCAAAGAGTCTATCAAGCCAGGGGAGTGCCTCCTATCATGTCATTGATGTGTCCTGTCAGACTTGGTGAGGGAGACAGACTCTGTAGGACTGCGGCAGTCACTAACCCCTCCCAGCAGTCAGCCAGCCACACCCAGCCTCAGAGCCTTACTCTGCAGCTGAGCGCTTTGGGGCAGCATGAACATGCTGAAGAGTTCTCTGGTGGCCAAGACCCTCCAAAGCAAATAAAACAAAGCAAAACAAGAAAACCCAAACCCAAACCCCAACCAAAAACTCTTTTGTGGTCTTCTTGAGCATTTGGACTGTCAGGATACATACTTTTTTTTTTTTAAAGGAAATATAATATTCAGAAAATTTTACAAAACTATGAAGCATGTTTTGTAACTTGGGCTCTATCAAATTATAGCTAGGTGCTAATAATTTATGTATCATTATAAATCGGCCTGCAATTTTAATCATGAAATGTCCATTTGATATCTAGTTTCCTTGAAGAGGGAGAATGCAATTTAGTCTCGTTGTAATTACTTACTGGCAGTAGAAAACTGCTTAATTTAGGGTTTCATACTTTGAATTGAGTCAACAGCAAGGTTGCCTTAAGAAACACTATCAATTTCTCCATTTTAAAGAGATCATATCTATGTGTGTCTGTATATTTAGCTGTATATGTTTCTACACATATGTTACTCCATATCTAGCTACACAGAGGTAAGTAGCATACGTGATCAATATCTAGACATATAATCTATACTATAATATAATACGTCTATATTACCAGTGTATGTAAAATGAATGTGTATGTTCTCAGTATTCTCAGCCACATGATGGCAATAGTAAGCTATAAGAGAAGAGGATATTCTGTTGTCCTTGGCATTATGATCTTGAATAGCTGAAACCACCAGAAGAAATATTAAAAATTACAACTTCATGTGTGCTTCAAGCATTCAAAAATATCTTTCACTAAAATCAAAAGTTTAAGCATAAGCATTAATTGAGCTCAATCGGTGTCCCCCCGCCCAAGTATCCACAACTTTATTTCAACACACAGTCACTCTTCAAAAGCCGAATAAAGAGCGATGAGCACACATCTGCAATTCCTCAGAATCATTTCTTCTTCGTCATTAAGGAAACCAGGCGCCGATCTCAGAGCCCTGGAGGCCCGCGCGAGCCCACCCGCAGCGCCGGGAACGTGGCGGCCCCGTCCGCCCCCTGCCGTACCTGTACGCGGCGATCTCGATGTCCAGGGCCATCTTGACGTTGAGGAGATCCTGGTACTCTCGCAAATGACGAGCCATCTCCCACTTCGTTCCCCGAAGCTCATTTTCCAACTGCTGGATGGTGTCCTGAAACAGAAACTCTCGGTAGGCTCAACCTCCGCTCAGCAAGTGCCTTCGCGAGCCCGGGCTACCCCCTCGCCGCCTGGCCCGGCCGCACCCCACCCGGCGCCGCAGTCCTACCCCCCCCTTCCCCGTTAGAGCTGGGGGGTCACCGAGAGAATCAGGAAGACGTTTCCGAGGCACGCCACGCACGGAGACCGGCGACAGAGGCCGCGTCTCAGAGGGCGCGAGGGCGCGCAGGGCGCTCCAGGCGGACCCGGCCTCCCTCCCCGTCCGGCCCTGAGGGCTGACGCCGATTCCCAGATCTCCTGCGGTCCCCGCTGGGGAAGGGGCGGACGCGCGTGTCTCCGCAGAGCTGTCCTGAAGTTTATTTACCAACTCTCCTTTAAACGCGTGGGTGCGCAAAATGAGCCCTACCGAGGAAAAGAAGCGATTCGCGAAAGGTCAGGACTCGTGGGCAGTCGCGGCGGGTGGACCGGGGGACAGGGTGGAGGAGAGGGCCGGGGCACACCCCGCCGCCGGCGCCGGCCGGGTCCGCTGCGCTGCGCGCACTGGCGAGCGGCCACCAGGGAGCGCGACGGAGAGGACGCCCGTGCGCGCGCAGGAGGTCGGGGGCGCGCGGCGCTGGCGCTGGCGCAGGCCGGCCGCGCAGCCGCGGTGCCTACCTGGTAGCTGCTGAGGTCGTGGTTGTGGCGCTCCTCGATGTCGCTGAGCTGCCGCTCCAGGGACTCCTTGGTGCCGCGCACCGACTCGAGCTCGATGCTCTTGGACTGCAGCTGGCGCCGGTACTCGGCGATCTCTTCCTTGGCGGAGCGGATGGCCTCCTTGTTCTGCTCGGCCGCCTCGGTGAGCTTGGCGTAGCGACACTTGAACCACTCTTCGGCCTGGTGCATGTTCTGGTCGGAGTGGCACTCGAGCTGCGAGCGGATCTCCTTCAGCGCCGTGGAGATGTCGGTCTTCAGGTAGTCTTTGCGCTCCACCGTGATGTGCGACGCCTGGATCTGGGCCAGCAGGTCCGCCACCTCCTCCTCGTGATTGCTCCGCAGGAAGGCCACCTCATCCTGCAGCGACTGCACCTTCTTGTCCAGCTCCACCTTGACCAGCGACGACTCCTCGATGTCTTTGCGCAGCGCGCGGATGGCCGCCTCGGTGTCGTCGCGCAGCCGGGCCTCCTCCTCGAAGCGCTCCTTGAGCCGGTGGATGTCTTCCTCCAGGTGGTCGGAGTCCAGCTGTACCTGAGCCTTCTCGTGGTTCACCAGCTCGAGCGTGGCGCGCAACTCGCGGATCTCCTGGTCGTACGCGTCGCCCAGCTGGGCGTGCGAGGCCTGTTTCTGCCGCAGCGCCTGGATCTCCGCCTCGATCTCCTTGTTCTGCTGCTCCAGGAAGTGCACTTTCTCGATGTAGCCGGCGAAGCGGTCGTTCAGGCCCTGCAGCTGCTCCTTCTCGTTGGAGCGGGACAGCTTGTAGTCGCCGCCCGAGCCGCCGTTGAGCAGGGACGAAGACTGGCTGAAGTCGAGGCTGCTCTCGGCGGAGCTCAGCATGGCCGAGCTGTAGGCGAGGCGCGGGGCGAGCGCGCTGCGCTTGTAGGAGGAGGACACGGTGCTGGGCGAGCCGCGGGACCACGACTGCGAGCGGAAGCCGCTGGACGGGGAGCCGCTGACCCGGCTGAAGCTGGAGCGGGTCTCGGTTATCCGCCGGTAGGCGGACGGGTTGCCCAACGGGTCCAACGTGTAGCTCATCTTGGAGGCCTTGGGGTGTGTGGCTGTCACAGCGATCTGCCGGCCTCGCCGCAGCCCATTTATAGCCGCGGAGCTGGTCCCGGGCCAGCGCCCCGCCCCGTGGAGGCGGCGGCCGAGGAGGCGGGGACTGCGGGCCCGGGCCGGGGAAGGGGGAGGCGGCTCGGCGGTGATTCAGCGCCCGCTCCACGTGGGCCGGCGCCGCAGAGCTCCCCGCACTCGGCTGCCCCGCTCCCAGCCCCTCCCCCAGCTTCCCTCTGGGCCCCAGACCCCTTGGCGCCCCGCAGTGCCCCCTTTCTCCATCTTCACTTTCAGACTCTAGTTTGGGCCCTGAGTGCGAATGCCCACCCACCGCCCTTTCTTTGTTAGTCACTCTCCCTTGGTTTGGGAGGCTCTTGCTCGGACGCCCTGGTCCTCTTGTTCTTTTAGCTCTCACTTAATGGACTCATGGCTTTCTCTGCTTTCTCCTTTGCTGTTACTTTTTGCCTTTTCCATCTTTCGAGCGTTATCGCTTCTCCAGCTTGGGGACCCCTCTCCTCCCTCCTGCTCCTAGCGATCTTTAGTCCCACTTACCCCGCCCTTCCCTCCAAGCCTCTTCCTCCGGGACCTTTTCCTTCCAGTCATTTCTTTCTCCCCTTTCCTTCCCCCATCCTCGTCTTCCTTTGCCTCCCTCCCTTTCCCCCATCCCTTGTTTTAAAGCAGCCAGAGATGAGCGCAGAGCAGTTGTGTCCTGAAGAAGAAAAGACTTTGAAGAACGCTTGGCCTGAACGCTTCAGGAAGGGGACAAAGAGGACAGGCCGGGGTAGTCATTTGTGTTAAAAGTGGGATATGGTGCAACATTCTGCTTAACGTTTGGGGGACGTCCGCACTTCCGCGGGGGCCGAAGGTAAGGCGCTGGTGCTCGATGGCGTCGGCAGCACCAAGGACAGCGCCCAGGCCGGGGAGAAGAGACTGCGTCCCCGGGGTGGGCTCCTCGCCCGGCCTAGCCTGTCAGGTGTGTGGGGGGGGGATTCCCTGCCCCCTTCTTTCTCCGAGTAAACACAGTTACAGCCCGAGTGTAGTGACTCTTTTTGCAGGCTTGAATCCCACGCTAAGGCTTCTCTGCAATGCAGAGTTGGCACAGTACAGATTGCAGATTTTGAAAAGAAACAAAGTTCATTAAAGTCAGTAAACAGAGCTGTATACTTGAAGCCCAGTTTGAATTTCCTAATATCTGGCGGTTGCAGGGAATTGGGAGATACAAGGTCTGGAATTTGAAGGTCAAATATTCCTTGAAAAGAAAATTTGAAATTTACAGAGAGGAATGTCCAGGGAAATAGTTACGATAAGTTTGAAAACAAACCTTTGTTATCTGTTGGTTCAGTACTTTTTATGTGTAAGTGCAATGGCTGAAAAGGCACTTGAATTAATTTTAAATTAATTGAAAAGTGGCCAAACAGATCATCACAACCTTGAATAAAATGAGGTATTTTTGTCCTCTGTTTTAAATGTACTATATTTCCCCATTTAGATTTAGTAACTGATTTGGGTTAGGTTTGCCTTATCTTTAAACATGTTAATTTAAACAAGGTGTTTACACAAACTTCTTGCTCTCTGGTGCAGCCCTAATTGCTCAATGTCCTTTTATTTTGGATAGTGCTTCTGGGGTAATTCAGGGGAAAAAAGGTTCACAATACTGCAAGACAAAACGCAGGACAGATGCAGGACTAATGACCGTGTTGCGGTCACACATACAAGTGATTGAGTGTGAAACGCTTGCTGTAGGTGAGAAGGAACCACTGTTTGTAAAAAGTAGTGACTTCAGACTCAACTGGCTTGTCACAGCCAGCTTTTTCTAGCCCCTTGAACGGTAGTCGTATTAATCAGTAAGTTAATCCAAAAAGGGCTGGGTTTCTAGAAGGCTTTATTTAACAATTTTCTGAGCCCTTCTTGGCCCATTTGTGTTAAAATAGAAATGATATTTTAAGAAGAAGGGTGAATTCAGGGGAGGACTTTTGTTTCACTAATGCGAGACTGCAGCACTGCAGGCTCCTGGGGAGGCTGGCTGCTGCAGTCTGCTGAGGGACGGTTACTTCTCAGGCAAGTAGAACCTGTGTCCCAAGCTGCTAAGAGGGACAGGTGACAGTTGGGGGACTGACTTGTGAATATTGTAAAAATAAGATTTTCTGGTTTCATATAGGCAAATAAAGGAAGAGAACGAAAACTCTCTGCTTCTGTAAAGTACCAGATCTCAGATTTAGCCTCAGCAGGATACTATCTAGATAATACTACATGCTAATTATAAAGTGATTTTGCCTTCGTTATGTATCACTTCCTGTTTCTATTAAAATATCTAAAAATCTTTGGCGGTTTCTTGTTGGACATTCACCAAAAGCACTTTCTGCAAGGAGAGCACATGGTTAACGGGCAGGCTTCAGCTCTTAGTTTTCTTCAGGGCTTTGGCAATGAGATGACTCTGCAGAGAGACATTTACAAGGAAACACATGTCTAATTTCACAATTAGCCTGGTTTGCCTTGTATCTAAACTAGCTCAGAAACTGTTAAGCTTCCAACTGGTTACAGAGGGAGGAAGGCGTTGTGTACAAATAAAATCACAGCCAATTACTTAGGCTAAATCTGGTGCCTATAGCTTAAATTTTAATGTCAATGTCATCCGAAGCATTGCTTATTCTGGGCCCTAAAGGGTAATGCACAGAATTATAACAGACACTTTATTAAGGATAAAACATTTCTGTGGTTTAAGAAATGATGGCTCCGGCTCCTCATTTAGCAAAATGTTCCATTTATATTAGAATCTCACTTCAAGACTTCTGAAGGTGATTTGAAGGTTATAACCATCAGAATTTAGTATGAAAACTTTTTTTTTTTAAAGCTATAGCAGACATTCTTCCCTTTTTGTCTCATCTTTTCGAAGAACACTTACCACCTTAATATTTTTTACAGACAGAAATGTTTTTGCACTTTTTAAAAAAACTAGTGGCACTCAGGGTATGGAATCTTCTTAAAATATGAATGAGAGAGAAAAGCATGGAAATGTGTCTGAGTTGAGGACACTGCTGTGGGAGGACTGAGTTTACTGCAATACTTTTGCAGTCTATTCCACACAGAGAAGTTACACGTAAGACTTCGATATAAAGTTTTAATGACATTATCTCTGGATTGTCGTTTCATAAGCTACCTTTGGTTTGAATTGCTTCATAACGAAATGTTCATTTGGTGGGAAAAGTGCTAATGTTAAGTTTGGAGTTAACAGAGAGCCCCTGTGAGGTTTTTTTAAGGATCATATAATGATAAATCAGAAAATATTTTTTGCATAAGAAGTTTACTTGATGGGTCAAAAAATAAAGATAAAAATGTGGCATTTTCACCTATATTTTTTTATATTTCTTCTTTCAAAGAAATTATATATATATAATTATATATACAAGGGCGATGTTATGTGGGAACAAGCGGCAGAGAAGCGGCTCAGAAAGGAAGCTACCACTGTGAAATCTGTAGGCTGCATTGGACCAAGATGAGATGATGTGTGCTTTTGCCCAGCCTTCTGTGATGTCTTGAACCTGATCCTTTTGCCTGGGATCTGATTCTAAAACTCATGATGACTAATTATTTATAAATTGACCTTTGCTAGTTATTTAAGGTGTGATTGATGTAGGAGGCTAGGAACTGCGTTTGCTGTAATGGGAACATAAAAGGAAAGAAACTATAGTACTTGTTTCTACTTGAGCCTTAGGATGTCAAACTTGAGAAGCAGATTTGACTTTTTTTGTTTGTTCTTGTTTCAGTTGTTGAAAGCAAAATAAAAATAACCTCAGGGGGGAAAAGACTGTTTCTTGTCAGGAAAATTGGGACAAGAATGTATGTCCCTATTGTTTTAAATTAAAACAGATTCATCTGGATCAGTGTCCCCTTTCTTACATTAAGCCACCGGAATAGAGTTTGTTTCTGTTGACAAATATTTTATGCATTGACTATTGCTTTATATTTCTGTCGGTGACTGCTTTTATGAAGTTAATTGAAGTATTTAAAAAATTCACCTTTATGTGTTCCAAATATTAAATCGGTTTTGAAACTATCTGGAAATTTCATGTTTTGTGGGGAAAGACATAGCTTTTGGCTTTAACATAGCTTGCTGATTTTTTGCTGTGTAATCCCTTCACCCGTGAATCAGTTCTGTGAAAGCCAGAGGAGGAAGATGTAGAATTTTAAAAAAGTAATAGAGCCTTGCTAAGAGTGATTCTAAAAATAAAGCTCAGTAGATGCATTAAAAATACAGCTGTATTAATTTTCAGCATATTTTTAATTGACCACGCTGCCTTTACCTCTAAATTGGCAGAGCTTAATGGTATGTACTTGAATTTTTAAAACTCTGCACTGTACATAATTTGCACTAATTCAGCCAGCTAATAGTTACAGCACATTTTATTCCAAGCTTATCAAGGCCTGACTTAGCAAGAGAGATTGTTCGTGTATTAGAGACTCTTAATTAAAGTAGGCTTTGTTAAGCTAAAGCAGATCAAGGACCTAATATCCTTGGATCAAATATCTAAAAGGAGTTAAACCCAGGGACATAAAGTAAAAAAGTCTCATCTGACAGCTAAATCTCATTGTCCTGGGCTTGAGTTTTTTTTCTTTCTTTCTTTCTTTCTTTCTTTCTTTCTTTCTTTCTTTCTTTCTTTCTTTCTTTCTTTCTTTCTTTCTTTCTTTTTTTTTTTTCTCCATAACTTTGGCAATTCTGAAAAGCAGTACGTTTTTTCTCAGTCCTCTGAAAATGGTCCCACCATCAAAGCTCCCTCTCCTCCCTTGGATCGACAAGAACCTCGTATATTTTAAGATATTTTTAGGGTAGAAATTTACAAAATGCGAGGGACAATAATTTATGTGTTCTAGATTTTATCTCTGTAATTTAAATATAGAGAGGATCTTTCTGTTTATAAAATTCCATGCCCCATTTTGTAAAATAAGCATATCTGAGTATGTAATTTGCTCACTTTAGAAGAAAGAATATGGTACTGTATACCATGAGGTCTGGGTTCTAGCTAGGTACTTAGTTTGAATTTTCTTCTTTAAAAAGATTTTAAAGGCCCTTTAGATGAAGAACAATAAAATAATAACAATTAGTAATAGATCAGAGAAGCCTAATTGGGTCTGATACTAATTTCTGTCCCTTTTCCTGTTTGCCTCCCTCCTGGCTGACTGAAATGAAAGTGATCATGAAGCTGAAAATCAAGGTGTGATTCCTGGTTTGCCTGTGGAAGGTGGCAGTTTGTAACTGGGCCTAGCAAGGCCTAAGCACTGTTATTAATGGTACTCTGACCCCCAAAACCATCATCATCATCACTATCACCAGACTTTTGCATGTGAACAGTGCTTTATATCAAAATTGTAAAACAAAAACAAAGCAGACCAAACCACATTATTGCCTTCTGGCCTGAGCACTGGGAACACATAAAACAGGACACAAATTATTATTCTCACTTTACAGCTGATTAAATTGATTAAGAGATTTGCTCAAGACTGTATATCTGGTAAGGAGTGGAGTTGGGACCAGAATTCTTCTGCAAAAAGTACGAGCATTAAAAAATTCCTTTAGTAGGGTATTAAATCTAGTCTCAGTCAGCATGAAAAAATTAAGAGGAAGCAAGTAATAGTGATATCAATAGCAGTAATTCAATCAATAACTTCATTAAGTTCTTACTATATGATGGGTGCTGTGCCAAGAATTTGCTGAATTATCTCATTTAATCATCACAGACAGTTTTTGAGATGACAGCATTGTTATCCTTGTTTTAGAGAATAAAGAGTAAGAACAGCACCACAGAGAGGTTAAGTACCCACACAGCCTGAGGGTCGTGGGTTCAAGAAAAGGAATTCAGAAGTCTGACTTCAGAGGTGGTCCTCACCTCCTTCTCAAGAGGCCAAGCTGTCCACCTTAGACAAAATCCCATTTAAAAGCTTATTGCTTAACTATTAGGTCATGCTAAAAAGACCCAAAGCACACTACTATGCATTCTTTTGCTGTTTTTTTCTGTGTATGTGAAAAATAAAACATTTAAAAATCTTCTCAGATGAACTTTTTCTCTTGGATTGTGACTTTATTAAAGATACTACGAATAAAATCTTTGAACTACTTGCCTGTTATAGTTTATCCTAAGTTGATTTTCTATGTAATTTGAAGGCCATCTCATTTATTCATTGTGGTTCATGCCTTATGAATAATATCCTTAATCGTGTATCTATTATTTTATCTCTATTTACCATTCCTATTTACATGCACATTCTGTTCAGTTTTTAGGAGACTTTAATTTGTACTATACATTAATTTATCATCCTATCATTTATTTACTAAATATATCTATGTATTTACATACATTTAAGTTAAAAGGAAAATCTTTTAGTTATCTGTTTACATTTTTTCTGTAGATGTCTAACTATTTAAACTAAATCTAGTTTGAGAGACACAGTTATAAGCATTTAAATCTTGGCCAGTAGTTTGGCCCACAATCTTCATTAGTGAAGGTTTTCGATGGGAATGTTGGCAAGAAAGCTGCCTTCCAAATCTATTAAAACAGTAAAGGGAGAGCCATGAATAATTTTAAGTGACTCTCTTGATCATCTATTTTATAAACTAGAATCAGGGTTATGTGATTGTACTTACATAGGTTGCTTGGAGACAAGTCAGACTTAAATCCGTTTTTGTTATTTATGGGATAAAGTAGTGTGACTCATCCCTATTTTCATTTGTATAAATCTGCTTTGGTTCTTGCATTATCAGATGGGGTCAAGGAAGAGAACTCTTTCTCATTTTTCTTGAGCAAAGTTGCCCTTGGAAAGAAGAGACATGTATCCCGTATTAGTCATGGTAGCAATCAGCTCTTGGATTACATAAAATTATTAGGAACTGGATGTCTAATGATGAAGATCCTTCCTTAGCCAGTGTGACTCATTTAATATAATTGCTTATGTTTTCTTCTGCTTCCCAGTACTGTGCACGGCTCTCTCTTTCTCTCGTGCTCAGTGTCCGCTGGAAACCCGATGTGCTCTTGTGCCCTGGGGGTCAGGCACTTGGGTGCCTCTTGCTCAGTGCTCAGCCCACTGTGGTCCAGCCCCTGGGTATTTACTGGGGAGCCCACGACTTGGTAGTGAGAGCATCTATGTGCAATTCCTAATCTCATTTGCGCTCCCATGACCAGGTTTTAGGCAACCACTTATCTCAATCCTTCTCATCTCTCTAGGTGTGAGTTCTGCCTCGCAGGCCCTGAGGATTATTACTGCGGGCTGTTCAGATACTGCTACTGCTGGTCATGTAACAGACACATCCACATGCTGATTAACCGGAAGGCTCTAATAGGCAGATGCCAAGTTATATATGTTTGTGTGTCCCATATGGCTTTTCAGATAGTGAATGTTGAAGGGATATTTACTATATAAATGAGGAAGTGAAGTTTTCTCTTTTTCCCCTCAAACTTTCATCTGACAAACTCTTCATCTCGTTAGTATCAGGCACTGTGCTGGACCCTGGAGAACCATAAGGAAGAAAGATCCCAGCACGGCTGGACAGGGTCTCCTGGAGGATCCAGCTGGGTTAGACACGGTTACTGTGGAGGAGCTGGATCCGATATAGCCAGAGAGAGACACAGCGCATCATGGGAGCAGAGTGGGCAGCTGAACCAATCTGTCAGGAGGGTGGATGAGAGCTGGGGAGAGCTTTCTGTAGGAAGCCGCACCTTTGAGACCTGCCAGGGAGGGAGGCGAGGGCAAGCACCGTGTGCTCGGAGCTGCAAGTGGCCAGTGTGTGCAGGGAGCATGCAGCCTTGCTGGACAGAAAGTGACATGGAGCCCGGATCAGGGAGAGAGGGACGGGAGCCCTGGCTGCAGAGGGCAGCAGAGGCGATACCCTGCGGGGATCTGTATCATGCCAGACCTCTGCGTTTGTTTTATTGCTGGTTAGAGGCAGCTGAAGCATTTAAGTGCAATAGTGAGCTGGTCAAGTGAATATTTTTAAAAATTTTATTTTTACAAATACATTTGCAGTATGGGATGATTATGTTCAGAATGGGGAGTTGATACATGTACATAACATGTTTCAATCTTTTTTATCCCCTTTCCGTCCTCTCTCCCCACTCCATCTCTTGGTTCCTTCTCTTTTTACAAAAGATCTATCTCCCTATCTCCCTGCTTCTTATTCTCTTTTATTTTATTCTTTATTTATAATTTGGGTTTCTCACATAAGAGAAACACTGCAATATATAAGCTTATATACCCAATTTATTTCACTTAACATTGTGAATATTTTAGAAAAACACCTTGACTGAGGAAGTGGAATACTTTGGAGGGTAAAATGGGCTGGAAGCAGAGAGTTAAGTTTGGAGGCCACTGCAGGAATCCAGATGCCCGCACCTCCCTCCCTGTGAGGCCCCCACGGTGCCATTTCCTGCAGAAAGCTCTTCCCAACTCTCATCCACCCTCATGACAGATTGGTTTAGCTGCCCGCTCTGCAGCCAGATGAAGGAAGGAGGTGAGGGGGCAGGGACTGGAGCGGAAAGGACAGATCTGTGGACTCAGTGACGGCAGCACAGTCCCCTGCTTTCATTCCTGTTGCCATTATAACACATTGTCTGACTTGGTAGCTTAAAAGAACACAGATTTATAATCTAGCTCTGGGGTCAAAAGTCTAAAATAAGTCTTAGTGAGCTAATGCCAAGATGTTGTTCCCATTGTGTCCTTTTCGTGGCTCTTGGAGGGAACTCATTTCTTTGTCCCTCCACCTCCCAAATGCCATGGAGCGTGGACCTATTTTCACAACTGGCAACAGTTCTTTTCTCTTCTCAGCGAGCTCTGCTTTGTCTATGTCCCAGCCACTCTGTGCCTTCTGTCTTCTCTTTATGAGGCCCTTCTGATTAGTTCAGATGCTGTCGATAATCTGGGTTAAGCCCTTCATTTTGTGATCTGTATCAGATGGGTACGCTGCCATGAAGCACCACATACAACAACAGAAATTTGGGAGCAACAGAAATTTATTTCTTGATTTACAATTTTGGAGGTTAAAAGTCTGACATCGAGATGTTGGCAAGAGGTTGTGGGGGTTGAGCCCAGGGTCTTGTGCACACAAGGCAAGCCCTCTACCACTGAACTACACTCCCAGCCCTTTTAATTCTATTTTTAGTTTGAAACAAGCTCTCATTACACTGCTCAGGCTGACCTCAAACTTGAGATCTCCCTGCCTCAGCTTCTTGAGTAGCTGGGACTCCAGGCACATGCCACCACACCCAGCTCTTTTAACCCTTTTGTAAAGAGTTTAAAGACTTGTTGGAGAGACAATAGTTTGCCAGGGATAAAAGAGAAGTAAAATGATGTGATTTAGCTCACCAGGTTTGGCAGTAAAAAAGTTAGTATGAAAATGATGACGAACCTCTCCAGTCAGAATGGTGTTGAATGCTTGCTTTTGGGCAACTGGTTTAATGACAAATGTAACAAATGACCTGGATGATCAGCAGGTGAATGTTATTAAGTTGGTATCTCACTCCTCTTCCCCAAAGTTTCTTGTACACAGACACAACAAGAAAGAGAAAGTTGCCAGGTTTTAGGTAGCATCTGTAATTAATTATTCAGGGCGGATCACTCTAATTTCACTTTCTTTTTGATTTCCTTTCCTCTTCTTGTTGGAAGTACACGTTGACTTAGAATAAACAGAACATACAACTTTGTAGGTCTGCATTTGTCCTGGAATACACGTTGAATATTTCATTTCACGACTACCAGTGAGGTATTTGGCAAAGGACAGAGCAGAAATTCCACTAACGTGGATAAAGGAGAGGAAGCTTCTTTGTAGAGAGTGTCAGGAACCTCACATTTACCCATGAAACTGGAGAGTTTGGATCAAATGCAGTCTGGGTTCAAGTCCTGTTATCACCAGTCTTCCTTTTTTCCCCCGTGTGGCTCAGACACAGCCACCGAATCCTGCTGTCCATCCGTTTCCTCATGTGTTACATGTGGGAATAATCTGGGTCCCTCTCGTGGAGTTGCCTTAGAAGATTGCTTAGTAAATGACAGCTATTATTAGATTTTCTCTTTCTCTGTATTTAGGTTTTTAACAATGTAAACGTGTTTATTGAACTTCTATTGTCTACTGGCCACATTTTATATACCTCTTACTTGTAAGATCTTTCTCTTTCTCTCTCTCTTTCTTTCTTCTTTCCTTCTTTCTTTCATCTTTCCTTCCCTCCTTTTTTCCTTCCTTCCACCCTTCCTTTCTTCCTTTGTCCCCCCACCCTCTTTCTTTCTTCCAGAGTGAACTGGGCATGGTGGTGCATTCCTTTAATCCCAGCACTCTGGGTAGGCTGAGGCAGGAGGATTGCAAGTTCAAATCCAGGCTGGACAACTTGGTGGGACCCTGCCTCAAAGTTAAAGAATGGAAAGAACTGAGCATATAGCTCAGAGGGAAGGTCCTAGGTTTCATCCTCAAAACTGTAAAAACAAAACAAATCAACCAACACACCTACCAACCAAACAGGAGACTGGGACTCAGAGACGTAGAAAGGCCTGTCCTGAGGCTAGTATACTCTTCTCCACAAACTAGTGCTCTGTATAATCTGAGTCTTTTTTGATAACCATCAATTCTAATTTCCTTGTTAACATAACATTTGTACTCTTATCCATTTCAAGTGTTTTGGTTCATGTCTTTCAAGTCTTTTATTTATAGGCAGATCCTATCCATAGCTGAAAATCAGAGAGAAATTCTAAATACATTTCAGCAAAAAATAGTGTAGGGGTGCAAACAGTTATTTATCACAGCATGCTTCATATTAAAATATCTGACAGACAGCTTATTATTTATCCTGGCAAACTGCTAAGGCTCCAGAAAAGAATTAGAAAGTTCTCTTTCCCAATGTCATTTGTCTAAAATACTAATTGTCAGAGCACTCAGAAACCTCTCGTGCTTGCTAGAGCTTTTTTAAAAAATTTTTTTTCATCAGAAAAAAACACTGTAAGTGCAAATCTGAATGCAAATTGCCTCCTTTTTAATTACATTATGGGTGTAAATTACCCCCAATGCCAAACATTTTTGTCCTGGATTTCATAGCTCTATGTTGCAATTACATCTTCCAGGGCTGTTTGATGTCTTACAGTGGCAACAGATGTGTAATGGCAATAATTATGAAAACCACTTGTGATGCACAGTCTAACTTAAGATCTAGGCTCATGATTTTATATTTGAAATGTAAAATCCAAATCCAACCCTACCGTACTTTTCGTCAGTCCCTTAATCTAAACGGTTCTATGTTCACAACCTGAGGAATAAGAAGTGACAATGTTATCACAGGCGATCGGTGAATGGACAGCACGACCTTGGGCTGCCCTTGGCTTTAGTTTGCTCATCTGCCACATGGGGATAATACCTGCTCTGTCTAAATGAGACGACATTTCCAAAGAACATGTGAGATTTTGCATTACTTTGATGAAAAGGCTTAAGACGATGTACCAAGAGACCCAACATTACAGTGGCTAAGAACAAGGAAGCTTATTCGTCTTTCCTGTACTGATCTGGGCACTTAAGTGCTCTGTCTTGCTGTATGTCTTCTTTGTGGATTCCTTGCTGTATACTAAGGTGATGGCCTCATCTGCTTGGTCAGAATTGAATTTCATGTTCCAACAAACATGGAAGAAGAAAAAAGCACACAGGTTCTTCTCAAGCCCAGGCCTGAAAGACACACATCATTTCTGTTTATCTGCCACTAGTAGGAACAATGTCATGAAGAGCAAGTAGTCGCAAGGGGAGGTTGTAGGTGTAGTCTCTGGCCAAGTAGCACAGCCCCAACCACAATTTTATTATTGTAGAGGAAGGAGAAAATAATAGATTTGAGTGAATAAATAAGTCTGTCATAAAAGCATAACTACTAATATACTCCTAAAGTGAAATAAGCTAATGTTATTTGAACTTCTCAGTAAGCTACCAGTGTGCACTCGTTACTTTACTATTTTCATAGATTTACAAGGTAGATAGTATCATCCCACAAAAGAAAATAGAGCTGTAAAGACGTTTCTCATTTAGCCAGTTTCAAAGGACTCTTAATGGCACAGCTGGGATTAGGGACATAGCCACTGATGCAAAGAAGGGTGCTCCCCACCACCGCAGGGCTCCAGAGGAGATGCTAACGAGCTGACTGCGGCGATGGGCACCGTTATTCGAACTGTGACACCATGGCATTCTGTCTTTTCTCAGGGCATCATGTATTTCTCACGTGTCCCAAAGCTGTCCACAGACCACAGGTCCATTTCTACCTCCTTACAAAGACTTCATGGCCTCTGAGTTCCTCTTCTTTAAGGTCCCTCAGAACAAGGTACACATGATTCAGTGATTGTCCTGGCTCCTATTTTTTTTAAAATGTTTTTTATTTTTTGCACCTGTTGTTTTGTACTGTGCTTGTGAATATATCTTGTTCCTGCAGTGGGACTCCTTGAAGGTAATTGCCTTCCCTCGATTCTCTTCCTTAGCCAAGGTATAGAGCAAGAGCAAGTAACACCAACGCTTTTTAAGTAGACATATTGAAATAAATGGAATCAGAGAGTCTCAGATGTGATTTCCTAGACTCAGAGGAAACAGAGGGTCTTGGCCTTTGTCTTGTCTTTGCTATTTATTGGCACTTTGGTTAGATGTGCTTGCATTTAGATTTGGGCCTCTTCATCTCCTGGTCAGAATCCTTCTGCAATACTCACATGGGAACTCTTTTCCCAACCTAGAATGAAAGCCAAGCAAAGCCAAAGAGAACACTCGCAAGAATCAGGAGTTATGCCCCTTCGGGCGTGTGGTTTCCCCTTAATGATAACTGGGAGTAATGGAACTCTTGGCTTCTCTCCATATTTCTGCTTATTTCCCATATTTGTGAAGACTGTATACAGTCACATCACCCTGGCAAGGTACATTTTAATGGGGAACAGCAATGGGATAATTATGCATTTCAGCATTTTATGTATGTAGTCAATGGGCAATTAATGTTTGGTGATCAGGTGGTAAACTGGAAAATAGGAGAGAAAAATGGGATTCTATTTTCTATTGACCTATTCCAATCAATATGTAGAAAACAGTCAATTTTGACCTTTTGGGTCCAGAAAGAATATCCTTATCTTGAGATACTGCACAAGCCATGTGAGGGGCATTATAGACACTCATCAACTTCATTGACTACCCTTTTGATTTTACTTGCTGTGGGAGTTTCAATGAAAACCAAATATTTAATCTACTTTTTTGCTGATTTGCATAGAGAAGGAGAAAAGGAGAGAAAGTCCTTTGGTGACTGCTGATATTTTGGGGGTACTCGTGAGGAGTTTGAACCTCTGGTTTGAGAGGACTTACAAGAGTACAGTCCTTAGAAACTAGAGCTCCGTTCAAGGAAACCGTTTGTTCCTGGATGGCCAGGACAGTTGCAATGGGTTCAGATCACACTGCTTGGGAAACTAAAAAATGGTATTCAGTATCTTGGGTGATTTCTTCTTGGCATGAAACTCAGTTATTTTAGAAAAATGTGTGGGGGTTCTTATTAGACAGGTAGTAAAAATAGCAAATGTGTCACATGTCATTTTTTAAAAATTAAGCATTTATGTAGCATTTTATACTTCCAAAGTGATTTGGAAGCACTCAGATTTGTTATCGGCAACAATGATTTTGTGAATCATAGTTATAAAATATTTTAACTCTACCATGGAAGAGGAAGAGAAGGAGTATCTAAGTGTTAGTAAGCAGGAATTGGAAACCATTCCTAGGTCCTAGTTTCTGTTAGCCTTTGATTGTCACTGCTTCTATCAACACAAGAAAATGGTGGCATTTGAAGAAGGGAAAGAGAGATGAATGAAATCTAGGTGTAATGGCAGAAAAATGGCTCTAAGTAGGTGGAAATTCACTTGCTCTAAAAAAATTCTGTAAATGGAGGGTCCACATTTGAATGAAAATAAAGCATTTTCTTAAGTGGATAAAAAGCTACTAAGAAAGCAGGAATATCTCTTGGGGGATAATGCTAAAATCTCATTAAAAAATCACACTGGAAAACATCATGTCCAGAAATACTGATAGCTTTCTCCCTGGAATCTAATGGAAGACCTAGAAACACTGTGAGTTATTATTTATCCCATTATTTTCTATTCAGTTTATAATAATAATAACAGTCCCTTTATAAGAGAATTATATCCTTTAATTACTTTCCCTCTGGTTTTACTTTTGATAATTATTCATTATATTTTAGATAAACTCTAGTTCTTTCATTTAAAAATTTCAATTCTTCTTGTGTCTTATTCTCCTTTACTTGGTACTAATTAAGTCAGTAAAATAAAGAAAAAATATTTCCTCAATTCATTATTTTTTGTAATTTGAGCTGTATCATTGCTTAACCCATTTCTCAAATGATCATTTTCAATTTCATCCTGATAAAACTCATTCATTCACTCAGATCCTCATTTACCATTCACTAGAATCCTGCAAGGATGAAAATGTTGGTCTTGAAGCTATGGGTTTTTCCCAAAGGCCCTGTGGAGAAGGGCTAGAAATGTGCCCAGTGTAGATCTGAATATCATCAGAGATATTTCTGATTACAAATGAAGACTTATCTCAGATTGGGAGAGCAACAAAGTGCAGCGCTCTCTACTGTTCAGAGCAGTGCTTTCCCTGTTTTCTCTTACAGTGTGCCAAACATTGTGGTCATCATTGAAAAATCAGTAACAAAGAAGACTCAGCCTCTGTGTTTCTGGAGAAACCACAATGGAGAGAGATAATACCATTTGGTGGGGCAGTCTGTGGCTGGATGCAATTATACAGAAAGATCAGTTGTGTCCAGGACATTGTATGTACATTCACTTTGATCCTCCAAATGACACTGTAGGGTCTGTATTGCTGTTCTCATTTTATATATTAGGAAACTGAGATTCTGAAAAGTGTGCTGTGGCTTGTGAACATGTGAGGATGTGTTCTTTCTGGCATACACTATTGTTCATGCTGGTTCTTCACCAATCTGGACAGGGCTCTAGAGTTAGCATGAAAGAAATAAAGCCCAAGTTGTATTCTTCCCACTGCTTTCGTGTAGGTCTGGAGCCTCGGTCTCCTCTAAGTCCTTCTATATGGATCAGATGACATGCTAAATGGCTAAGTGTGTGTGTGTGTGTGTGTGTGTGTGTGTGTGTGTGTGTAGGAAGGAGTGCATGGGGAATTTACCGGGCTTGTGGATTGCTACCCTCACTTATTTATTTGTGAAGAATGTCATTCCTCTCTTAAAGTCATTTCTCCTTTTCGCTTCTATAGTTTTTGAGCTGAAATAGGTGAGTAGAAATATCATACGCTGGCTAAAGCAACACACGCCGGTGTAATTTGGCCATAAATTCTTATGCCAATTTTATTCCGGACTTCTGGTATGCAGTCTTTCATATGCTGCTTCTCCCTTTTGAGAATTACAGCATTTTCCTAAAGGTATCTGGGCTGGGAAATCATCTGAGAAACCCCAGAACACGAAAAGCCAAATAGCGAACTAATTTGAATGAACCCTGTCTTAGTCATTTTCTTCATTGCTGGGACAAAATACAGAACCCCTACAACTTAGGTAAGGAGAGGTTTATCTTGGCTTACCTTGGAGGTTTCTGTCCACAGTTGGCTGGCTCCAGGTAAGGCACCATGGGAGAGGGCCATGGCAATGGAGAGCTGCCCATGGCGCGGTGGACGGGAAGCAGAGAGAATCATGGCCGGAGCTGGGAAGGGAGATACAGCCTTCCAGGTCATACCCACAGTATAATGGTCTAAATATATCATGTCTTTACAATCCAACCACCTCCCAAGTGTCACACCTATGATCATATGAGGCTTTAGGGAGACATTTAGATATAGATCGTAGCAAGCCCAAAAAGATACAGACCTGTGCTTCTCCTTTTGTTTGTGACCCAGTTGAAAGAAATGAGTACATCAATGTAAATAACATATATGTATCTATTCCTGGATGTCGCTGGATCATAGAACACGCATATCTTGGTGTACATTCTGAAACCTAGTTTATTATTTCAAAACACACTTTTATTAGCTTAAAGTGGTAAGTTAAAATATTAAGTTATAAAAGAGGTTTTACATTTTTATTGATAAATGGGCCCTCTGCTTAATTTTGACCTTCAGTAGCCTGAGACCCCTCAGGAATTCTGAACTGACTGGGAACACTCACGTACCTGAAACCAACCCCCCTGTCTTCCCCCACCTCTCCTCTCTTCTCTGTTAATGTCACCATTTCCCAATCACCCTTGCTTGGAATCTGAGTATTATAGCAGATGATCCACTTCTTATTTTTCCTAGTACCAAATCTATGGTCTAACCCTGTCTTCCTAGAGATAAAACTTCTTCCTGGACCTCTTTGAAGACACGTCTGTTGGATCATAAAAAGTGCCATCAGCATAAAGGCAGGCTGGGAGGAGTATGATGGGTGAGGCAGTCCACCGCAGCATCTGTGATGTGTTTTGTATCTGGAACGTCCACTAAATACTCACGTGTGGAAGACTTGGGACCCAGCTGGTGGCACCATTGGGAGATGGTGGGAACTGTAGGAGGGGGAACCATGTTGGAAGAAACAGGTCACGGGCCATGCCCCTGAAGGGTGTACTGGGACTCTGGTCCCTTCCCCTCTGTTCTGTCTTTGTTTCCTTGCCACCTTTGGGGGAGCAGCTTTGCTTGGCCATGCAGTTTTCCCAGGAGGGACGGCCTCACTGTAGTCCCAAAAGGCGCTGGGCCAAGCAACTGTGGACTGGAAGCTCTGGAACCATGAATCGAAATAAACCTTTCCTCCTTTTAGGTTGCTTATGTCATTTTGTCAGGGAGAAGGCTGCTGAACACAATTTATGTCATCAAGGACACAGTGACCTGCCAACTATTGGTCTCTGCGTCCAGAAGACAGCCTGAATAATTGGCATCTCGATGTTCTTCTACTTATGCTGCATTCGTTGTTATTGGGAGAGAATCTACTCTTCTTGATATTAGCACGGCTTGTCTTTGTGCCTCAGATCCTCATAGAGTGCTGCCAGAAGGGGGCTGTGGCTGGCTTTGCCTCAATCATTACCAGCACTGTAGGCTCTTGGCGGTAGGAAAAAAATAGATTCAAGATCATCTGCTCTTAGTTCATACATAGGAAAATGGAAAACACAAATGCCTTGTTCAAGGTTATTCACCTAGGAAACAGTGGATTTAGGAATCTAAATGTCCGGCTTTCACTTCTAAAGGCTGAGTTTTGTTTGTGTTACACACAGGTCAGTGTGGGGAGCATAATGTGCAGTGAGTGATGGAGGAGAACCTGCACGTGTGTGTGTGTGCGTGCGTGCGTGTGTGTGTGTGTGTAAAGGCAGAAGTGTATGGGATTTATGTTAAGAGGAGTAAGCACATTCGTCTACAGACACCTGTAAGTACACTCTCCAAAATTACTTCATGGATTTGTTTGTTTAAAGAGAGGGGAAGAGCCAGGCTTTCCTTCTCAGTTTTCTTACTGCTGCAAATATTGGGTGCTAGCAACCCCACATCCATCGACTGTTGGATAGCTCAGACCCGTGCCAGGCACCACAGTGAGGGCTGGAGATGAGGACTTGGGCACAGCTGAGTCCCAGCCCCAGGGAGTTCAAAGTCTATTTCACATTAATCCACATCAGACTTGTTAAGGGAAGACACATCCGAATCTGTAAAAAGCCTGATTCATTGAACATTCTAATGAAAATTGAGAGCAGAAAGGAGCTAAATATACATTATTTAGTTCAAACTGTGATTTCACCGACAAGGAGACGGGGGAGGGGGCGGGGCACAGCAAGGTCCTGGCCTTCCAAAACGTCTCTTTGCTTCTTAGTACTAGACCTCAAAGCAGAACTCAGATTTCCTGACTTCTAGCGACCATTCTTCTACTGCATGCAGCTTGCATTTAAGTCAGCTGAGAAAATAGCTGAAGAGTTTTCTGCAGAAACTCAGAAATCTCATGGGAAACGTTAAAAAACCCAAAAAACAAACACAAACAGAGGCACACACATCTGGGTTCTGAAGGCAGAGTTGGGTGGGGACTGGGCGCAGTTTTTTTTTTTTTTTTTTTTTTTTTTTTT